>JAAALK010000082.1:1630902-1775165 GCA_019279435.1 Zizania palustris
TGATGTGTTATATCGCCAGACTATTGATGGAGTACTCTTGAAGTGCTTAGATGCCAATAAATCCAAAGTAGCTATAGGTGAGGTCCATGAGGGGCCTTGTGACACTCATCAGTCGGCCTAGAAAATGAGTTGGATGCTCAAAAGAGCAGGGTTTTACTGGCCGACTATGACTAAGGATTGTTTTAAATACTATAGAGGGTGTGAAGCATGTCAAAAGTTTGGTAGTATTCTGTTAGCCCATGCATCACTACTTAATCCTATTATCAAACCATGGCCGTTCCGAGGTTGGGGTTTAGACTTCATCGGCCAAATTCATCCTCCCTCTTCAAAAGGGCATCGGTTCATGTTGATGGCGACAGACTACTTCACCAAATGGACTGAAGCCATGCCTCTCAAGAATATGACTCACAATGAGGTAACTGATTTTATCTTGACGCACATTATACATAGATTCGATATTCCCCAAACTCTCACTACAGATTAAGGTACTTCATTTGTTGCTAAAGAAGTGAGAGACTTTGCCGAATTTTATGGTATTAAGTTGATAAACTCTTCACCATACTATGCTCAGGCCAATGGTCAGGACGAGTCTAGTAATAAAACTATGATTAAACTCATTAAGAAGAAAATTGAGTTGCACGGTGCTATGAAGTGCTTTCAGAATCATTGTGGGATTGTAGAATTGCAAAGCACGGTGCTACCAAAGTTAGTCCATATGAGTTGGTATATGGGCAAGAAGCCGTTCTACCAGTAGAGGTGGATCTTGGCTCTTTAAGATTTCTTAAGAAAGATGGCTTATCGGTCGATGAATATGAAACTCTTTTAAAAGATAATTTGGAAGAAGTGACCGATAAGAGATTAAGGGCTTTAGAACCTATAGAGAAAGACAAAAAAAGAATAGCTAGAGCCTACAATAAAAAGGTTAGGCTAAAATCGTTTCAAGTTGGTGACTTGTTTTGGAAGACAATTTTACCCTTAGGCACTAAGAGCCCCAAATTTGGTAAATGATTGCCTAGTTGGGAAGGCCCTTTTAAAGTAGCTGAAATCACTCCAAGTAACGTGTACTTGTTAGAATCTTTACAAGGAGAGCAATTTTGAAGAGCTTTGAATGGAAGATATTTGAAAAGGTACTTCCCAAGTGTGTGGCAAAGCGCTTGAAAGTATCGAAAGGCTGATATGGAAAGTATCTTCCTTAGCCTGTTATGCTTTTAGTTCATTTAGTTCACTAAAAGGTATGGGGGCATGTGTTGATAGCAAAAAATGGCATTAATGGTCAAGATTGTGAAAATATCAGTTTTGGTAATTTGGACCAAAAATACATCAGTCCTGGAGCAGGGCGAAGTCTTATAGGGCCAAAGGCCCATCAAACATTGGGCTTCGAAAGCCTTCTAGCGGCTTGCTACCTTCGGCCTGAAGGCCCTCGGAGGCCTGCCTCGCCGAAGCTTCGGCCCGAGGAGCAGGCTTCGGTAGGCCTTGCCGAAGGCCCACTTCGGGTTGTTTTTGGAGATAGAGTTTGAGTCTGATTCTGGCTGTTTTTATCCCTAAACATGATTAGGTCGAATCTTACCAGATTAGCCTTAGAGATAAGAAGACTAGCCCCTATAAATATAGAGGTGAGGCCGGTTCATTAGACCCCCCAACACAAATCAACTTCAAACCCTAGTTTGAACCGTACCTTTACTTTTATTTACCTTTCTGCATAACCTTTGTGGGTTTGCCTGGAAGCCCCCGTTGGCCACTTTGAAATGGTGGTAAGCCTTGTTACTTCGCTCGTGAAGTACCCGTTAATCTACGTAACAAATTTCTATCGCCTTGTTACTTCGCCTATGAAGTATCCGCACAATTTTGGATCGTTAAACTAACCCAAGTGCGGGGCATGTTTTCGTGTCAACACAACCGATGTCCTGATTGAAACGACATCCGTATAAAACACACAAGACCGATTAAAAAACTAATCACATATCAGACCACAGATCAACAAGCATTTCATAGGTATTTCATAAGACTCATAGCATTCACAAAAACACAGACATTTCATCATACATAGGTAATGAAGAGAATATGTCAAGTTAACTAAGCATTTTAATTGAATAAATGAAAACATTCAGATCAAGGAGATGAAAAAGTACATGCGCCTACCACGACGATTGTGCTACTGCAGTGTGGGGTAGCAGTACTTTGGTTCGACGGAAGAACAGGGGCTAGCGCTGGCAGCCGGCTTGGGAGGATGTAGACGCCTTGGGATGCAGGCTCTGGCTCCCACAAACACACACATGAGTACACATGCTTGTAGCTAGCTTTAGGACCAAACAGTGGCTTCCATTTATGCGCACTGAGTCAAACTAGCGATGAAAGTGGTTCGCATAGTTTATAACTGTATCTAAAAAAACAGATTCTGATTTGGATATTTTTATTTGGATACGGATTTGGATTTGGATATTTTTTCGGATACAAAAACAAATATAATATGACTGATATCCATCGAATTCGAATACGGATTCGAATAATCTGAATAAGATATCCGGATTATCGGGTCTATTAAAAATATAGGCCAACTCATCCAATGTGGCATGCCCACTCAGCCACTTACCCACTCACGCAGGCCTGCAGCGTGTCACGGCATCAGTGCCCACTTGGCCACAGCAACAGCAGCCGGAAAGGAGAAAAGAAATAAAAATAAAATGATTTTTTTTAAAAAAATATTTTTTAAAAAAATATTATGTTTATAAATGGGATAAAAATCTATCATTTTAACCGGAGAAAATGTGTTGTTTTAACAGATAAAATAAAAAGAAAAGTTTTTGACTTATTTCAATTTAAATTTTAGAAACATAATCAATTAACTAAAAATAGCAAATTAACACATAAAAATATCAAAAAATTTCATAAAATAATATACGGTGTATTTTAATTAAAGAAAAAGTTTCTAAAACAAAAATTTAACACCGATTTTCTTTTAAACTTAATTCATTCCAATTATTTAAATATTTTAGATTTTTATCACAGTATCTGACCAAATTTCTTGTATCATTTTTAGATTTTTATCACAGTATCTATGTATCATATGATGATACCATGAGATGTTTCGTATTTTTCATACTTCATTTCAATTTTTTAGAATTAAAAATTCATTAAGCTATATGTTGCCCATCAAGTGTCCTAACATTTTTTTCAAAAAAATCTTTCAATTTAGTGGATACTGACTTAAAATATACTAAAATGCATGAATATGACTTTTTCTAGAATTTTTGGTTCATTATTTCATGCATTTGCAGTTAAAATTTTACAAATTTTAATATACATCACATAAACATACATAATGAATTAAAAATAACAAACTTACGTACAAAAAGGCGAATTTTTTTTGTATGAGATGAGATATATTGTATTTTGATCGTAGAAAAAAATTCAAGTTTAAACAAAAATTTAACTATTGTTTTTCTTTTAAACCTAACACATTCTTTCTTTACATTCTAATTCATTCATTCTCAAATCTCCCTCTTTCATAACATCGTACATGGAAAATTTCTCAAAATATTTTAATATTTTTATCACAGTATCTATGTATCATATGATGATACCATGAGACGTCTCGTATTTTTCAGACTTCATTTGAATTTTTTAGAATTAAAAATTCATTAAGATTTATGTTGCTCACGATTGAGTGCCGTAACATTTTTTTCAAAAAATATTTCAATTTAGTGGATATTGACTTAAAATATACTCAAATGCATGAATATGATTTTCTACAATTTTTAGTTCATTATTTCATGCACTTGCAGTTTAAATTTGACAAATCTCAATATAAATCATAGAAAAATACATAATGAATTAAAAATAGCAAACTTATGTAGAAAAATGCAAATTTTTTGTATGATATGAGATATTTTGTATTTTTATTGTACAAGAAAAAATCAAGTTTAAACGAAAATTTAACTATTGATTTACTTTTGAACCTAACACATTCATTCTTAACATTCTGATTCATTCATCTCAAATCTCCCTCTTTATTGACATCAAAATTTCTCGAAATATTTTTAGATTTTTATCACTGTATCATATGATGATACCATGAGACATCTTCTATTTTTCAAACTTCATTTGAATTTCTAGAATTAAAAATTCAATAAGCTATATGTTCCCCATCAAGTGTCATAACATTTTTTTCAAAACATCTTTCAATTTAGTGGGTACTGAATTAAAATAAACTCAAATATATGAATATGATTTTTCTAGAATTTTTGGTTCCTTATTTCATGCACTTGCAGTTCAAATTTGACAAATTTCAATATAAATCACATAAACATACATAATGATTTAAGAATATAAACTTATGTAGAAAAATGCAAATTTTTATTATGAGATGAGATATGTTGTATTTTGATAGTAGAAAAAATTCAATTTTAAACGAAGATTTATCTATTGATTTCTTTTTAAACCTAACATATTTCTTCTTATCACTATAATTCATTCCTCTTAAATCTCCATCTTTCTTAACATCATACGTGAAAACTTTCTCGAAATATTTTTAGTTTTTTTATCATAGTATCTATGTATTATATGATGATACCATGAGACGTATCGTATTTTTCAGACTTCATTTGAATTTTTTAGAATTAAAAATTCATTAAGGTCTATGTTGCCCATCGAGTGTCGTAACATTTTTTTCAAAAAATCTTTCAATTTAGTGGATATTGACTTAAAATAGACTCAAATGTATGAATATGATTTTTATAGAATTTTTGGTTCATTATTTCATGCACTTGGAGTTTAAATTTGACAAATTTCAATATAAATCGTAGAAATATACATAATGAATTAAAAATAGCAAACTTATGTAGAAAAATGCAAAATTTTTTGTATGAGATGAGATATGTTGTATTCTTATTGTAGAAAAAATTTCAAATTTAAACGAAGATTTAACTATTGATTTGCTTTTAAATCTAATACATTTCTTCTTAACATTCTAATTTGTTCCTCTCAAATCTCCATTTTTCTTAATATTGTACATGAAAATTTTTTCGAAATATTTTTAAATTTTTATCACAGTATCTATGTATCATATGATGATACCATGAGATGTCTCGTATTTTTAGATTTCATTTGAATTTTCTAGAATTAAAACTTCATTAAGTTCTATGTTGCACATTGAGTGTCGTAACATTTTTTTTCAAAAAAATCTTTCAAGTTAGTGGATACTGACTTAAATAGACTCAAATGCATGAATATGATTTTTCTAGAATTTTTGGTTCATTGTTTCATATAATTGCAGTTCAAATTTGACAAATTTCAATATAAACCCTAGAAACATACATAATGAATTAAAAATAGCGAACTTATGTAGAAAAATGCAATTTTTTCGTATGAGATGAATTAAAAATAGCAAACTTTTATGTGAACTCTATTTGTAGTGATTTGTGCAATGTGAACTTGTATGTGGATTTTCATATTCTTGATGATTTATGTGATGTTAACTATTACTTGTCATTTGTATATTGTAAATTATGATTGTGAAAAAATAAATATATTATTGATATTCGGTAAGTATTCGTATTCGCTTCGTATCCGCTTCATATTTGTATCCAATGATATCTGATTCTGTATTCGTATCGGGATTATCTGAATCCGAATTTGAATCCGAAAAAATATGAAAAATAATATGATATTACTAATATCCATTCATATCCGATCTGTTTTCACCGTGAGTCAAAACAGGCACGAAAACAAAATTGTCATGATCAAATAGCTACAAAAAACAAACCAAGGCAATAAATAAAAATAGCATGGAGCTTCCTAGGCCGGCTGCAGGATGCTGTGTGCGGGAAGAACAAAATAACACTCCCTCTGATGATAGCATATAGGTGGAACAAGCAAGGACGCAGGATAGAATAAATCATCCTGAGAGAATAACTTGCGCACGTATTACGAGAAATAAAAATAGTAATTTCACACCTAAAAACAAGCAGCAGAAATAGATGGATTGAGCCTGGGCGAACAGAGTTGCTGCAGTGTCTGCAAGCACCAGCGGAGAACATTGGAGGCGGCGCAATCTCCCAAGTGGATAGACAAAAATGGCGGCAACTGCTTCGAGGGAAGAGATAAAACACTAAAATAAAAGGTGACTCTAGTTTTTACATTGGTAAAGTAGTTTCTAAAAAATAGGTATCAATCCAAAATCCAAGAGGACATCGTGATCTTTTATAGTCAATTTAAAAACATAAAATGACTCAAATACCCCTAGAGTTTTCTCAAAGGCCCATGTGGCTAAATAGTAAAATCTTATTTAAAGGTTGTTTGTCCTGACATAGAGTTTTCGTAGCATCTACGGCTTCGCTACAAAATCCTTTGATCTTGATCTGACAGTTTCGAGCCAAAACCGACAAAGCCTCTCTAGATCTTGACATATGCACCGATCCACGAACTTGACCGTCAGCAAATATTTCCCACTCTCGATCCCTCGAGCCGCCTTGTCACTTGCACTACCATCCCTTTCGCTTGACTTGGTCAACACGCTGTCTTGATCATTCGTCCGTCTATGTCTTGCTTCATCTCCATGTGTACGTCTAAGATTATCCTCAACTTCACCCGGCCTCCTTGACCATCTAGCATCAAGCTCCATGCTTGACCCTGATCACCCACCGTTGACAGTTGACTAGCATCCCAATCTTGCACACCATGAGACAAACAAAACATGTATCTCCATGCAAACAGGTATCTCCACGCACACCAATTCCTTTGGTGAACTCAAACAGGAAATCACACAACCCAACCTTGAACTAGGTAAACTTGTCAATTACTCATCACTTAGATAAAACAAAGGTGCAACTCCATTTGGTTTCTCACAAGAGACAATAATTTTGAATTTTCTGCTAATTATGAATTCGTACAAAGCAAAGCGGAGGCACTCAGACAACAAAATTTTGCAAACTTTTCATTTTATCTAGAGACATACCTTTCTTTTGTGTACTATTTCTTCTATTCGTTGCAGGTCAGGGAATTTTTTTAATATTTTTTTTTAAAAAAAATAAATTAAAATCTAGTACTCTATTTTCAAAAATTGCAAATGTGGCCAACCGTCGGCGGTTCATTAGTCGAACGTAGCTAAGTCAGGCCACATTTGGCACTTCATCAGCCGAACGTTGCCACGTCAGCCTTGTTCGGCTGTTGAAGCGCTGAACGTGGCCACCGGCTAGCCACATCAACGCCCCAACGTCAAGCTTGGCCGAACGTGGCCACGTCACCCACATTTGGCCGATGAAATGTCGAACGTGGGTGATGTGGCCATGTTCGACTCGGCTAGCCATTGCGTTACTGACGTGGCCTAGCCGTTGGCCACGTTTGGCACTTCAATGCCCGACCAGGCTAACGTGGCCATGTTCGGCCGATAAAGTATCAAACGTGGCATTATAAATAGGGGCGCCAAACACCCTTTGTAAGCATATCCGGTGCACTTGTCCAGCACATCTCGAGCTCCCGTCACTAAATATGTCCTTTAGTGACAGGTAACCATCAAACGTGGCTTTATAAATAGGGGCGCCAAACACCCCTTGTAAGCATACCCGGTGCACTTGTCCGGCACATCTCAAGCCCCCGTCACTAAATATGTCCTTTAGTGACAGGTAACCATGTTCACCCGTCACTAAAATGGGGCATGCGGGACATGGAGGGGACCTGGAGAGACCCTTTAGTGACAGATATTTACCTGTCATTAATGATAGGGCTTTATTGACGCTATAAGGGTGATGGAGGACATTCCCATCACTACTATATGTTATGATCCGTCACTAAAGACCGTTTTTGTGGTAGTGGCCTACACTACAAGTAGCGAAGTAATTCTATCATCCCTCTTTATTGTTCTTTATCTATTAGAGTAATGTATGGTTAATTTTTTAGAGAAAATGTAGACATATTATAAATAGATTGAATTTATATTGGCATACATTTGTAGATGGTGAAAAAGGATCTATCGACTCACAGTTACGACCCTCGTCATCGTCTGTCAGAAGGTGTCGAACCCCCCATGTGTTTCTGTGGAGACACATGTAAATTCATGAGAAGCCTGGATGACCTCAGCTACGAGATGAGGTATTAGAAGTATGTGGACTACTCTTGGACTTCGGAAAAGCCAAAGCCAAGGCCCAAGCGGGGACCATGTGCAAACAAACCGCTATTAATAAATTTTATTCTTCATTGTTATATTATTCTTGAATCAATCACTTACAATATGTCTATTGATATTTATGCGTTTAGGTAACTCCTTCACCGTTGCAACCTCCGCTATGTGACTTTGTCGAATGGATCGACAAAGAGGTGGATCCGCATGAATGAGCCTCTCTTATGAGGCACCATGCGTTTAACAAAGAGCTCTTTGAGATGAGATGCCAGCGGGAGGAGGAGCATGAGGAAGAACAAAGGAGAATGGAGGAGGCAGAGCGTAAGGAAAAAGAGGAGCGTGAGGCTAATAGAGAGAGTAAGCACGAGAGGGCTCGTCGTGTGCATGTAGCAGGACCAGAGGCCATAAGGAAGGGAAAGTACCCTCACTATACTCAGTAGGCATGTAGTGTAGTTTGTATTTTTAAATTTTTATTGTACCATGTTATGTTGTGTACTCCTTTATGTGGTGTGTGTGCTATAATGTTTGTGCTCTACGAGTTTGATAATAAAATTGCTAGTAGATGTTATTCCTCAAACGTTTGAAGAAAACAATGTAGGTCCATACAAATAGGTCAACACAGTTTAATAGAAATATTGTACACTTCTCGTCCTACTGATTTCTCTATTCCCTCTATTTTCTAGCACATCTTTGTTTCTCTCTATACCTCAGCTATTTCTTCCTATTATATTCCTTCTGTTGTCTATCCTCTTCACTCCATCTCACATGCCTCGCTCGATCATAAACTATAATTCTTCTTGTTTCGTACTTAGACTGACTTTCTGTCACGCCCCGATTTAATAAATCAGGACTTTTATTGAAATTCCATAGAAAATCAATAAAAACAAGACGTTCATCATGCGACCACGTACAATACGAGCAAATCATTCACGGTTCGTAGACCGTATTAGTACAAAAGTGAATAAATATGAAGAGAAACTAATAAATCAAAGGGTCCTAGATGAACGCCTCCTTCTAGTCTCGCCTTGACTGGGTCGCTACTCCAGACCTTCATCCTCCTCGTAGTAGACGGGATCTGATGGTGTAAGTCAACGGGGTGAGTACAGTTGTACTCAGCAAGCCACCGAATGCAAATATCATGCAAGATAATAACAAGGGGGATAGTGGCTAATTTTGCGGAAAAGCATAATTGTAAAGCAGTTAAATGTGAGCAAGTTATTAGTACTGAAATGTAAACATGTGTATGCATCATCATCTTCTAACTCGAGGAGTACGTTTTACCTCCTCACACAACAGTCCTTACATGCCATGAATAACTCAATCATTCAAACAATTGTAAACTAACTGCGAGTAGTCACACAACCTGCCCTTGACCGTGGGCTCGGCTTTTCGAAAATATTAAATTACTCTGATCAAAGATGTACCACTGTACCCACAAGGCACGCACTCATCACTTACACCAAAGTGTAACGAGATGACCCATTTCACGGGAACTCGTGCCAAAACCTTCCATATGGTCTTCCCCGACTCAACAGCACCCTCTTATAGGTTTCGTACCGTGTCTCTCCATGTCGAGTTTCCACAATACCCCCCTTGAGCCATCGTCGGTACAAGGCGCCCTGAGGGCTAGCCCCTTGCCCCCTCCACTATGGTGCCATGAGACGGAGTGTTCCACACTTCCAGTTAGGACTTACCTATTAGACTTGTGGTTGGTACGGAAGTGCTTTGCAACAGATCCCGCAGACCGGTCCTTATAGTGCCCCGGGTGCGACATACCAATACCCGAGCTTGCACCCGGAACCCACCATACTTATAACATACCTAACTCCAACAGAGTCCAGAGACAAGAATTACGGGGTATTTCATATACCAGAAACCAACCAACTACGACTCATTCTTTATATCTTATAGCAGTTGTGCCGGTACATTGGGCACTAGCTAATATAATATTTGTAGAGTGACAAGGAGTTAAGGCTCAATAAGCATGGCTTGGGTTTGCACACAAGGACGAGGATCTAATAAATATAATTGTAGGGCTTGATGTTTCACTAATGCAATATTAACCTATGAGTTATAGCGATAATTTATTAAAACATGGGCTCAATAATGATCAACTGTTTCCACAGAGGTGGTCGATGACTTGCCTTGATCCGTGAATGGTGAAGGTGGAATCTCGGGGTAAGACTCGGGATCTTCGACGACGTCGTAGTCTTCTTGATACGGAAAAGTAAACACGACATTCAATAAACAATCCAAAATCAAGCATACAAGCATACAAGTTGTGGTTGGATTTAAGTAAGGGCCATAGAGTCTTAAATCCTAGGGAATTGTTACTTAAATATTTAAGATTGATTCCTAATGAGATTTCTGAATTTATGACTTGATGTAATTTATTCTTCCTAGGGGTTTTTATTTTTCCCTTTTTAAAGTTGAAGTAAAAAGGTATTGAATAACCTTATTATTATTTTAATTGTAGTAAAAATACTGGACTTAAGTTATTAGGTTTCCTGAGGTTGTTATATAAATTTTTAGGATATTTCCATAAAGGGTTGACTTTTTCTTAAATGCATTAATTAAATGTCCTAAAAGGGCCTTTACAATATCATAAAGTGGACAAAAATGAATATTCTATTTTTATTGTATTACAAATAGTGAACTCAAGTTGTTATGTTTTCTGAAGTTATTATATAAGTTGTCATGACATTTTTATAAAGTGTTTAACTTCTATTATATGAACTACTTAATTATCCTATAAGGGTTTTTGCAATATTAATTAATAGATTAAAGTGGGCAAAGTGAACATGTGATTTTTGTTGCATTAAAACAGTGGAATAAAGTCATTAAGTCCTCTAAATTTATTCATGATATTTTTATTGGCATTTTTATTAATCATTTATCTTAAAGGGCCTTGGAAATGTTTATTTAATAATTTAAAATGGGCAAAATGACTTTTTTGTATTTTTATTGGCTTGTAAACAGTGCAATGGAGTCATTATGTCATCTGAAATTAATATATAAATTTTAAGAGTTTTTCCGAATTATCTAAATGAAATAATAATTAAATCCTAAAGGGGTCTTTTCTTGATTATTTAATAAGAATATTTTGTGCCAAATAAACATATTGTTTTTATTGCATAAAAGTGTAGAGGATGAAAAGACAAATTTTCCAGAATTGAAATTGTGAAATTTGGAGTTAATTTGAGCAAGATATGAATTTTTGAAGTTTAAACTATTTTCTGAAATTTAATTTAAACCAGAAAACCTGTGTCGGTCTACGGTGAGCCAGGTCCACCATGGACCCGCGCACTGTGCGCGTGGGCCGATCGGATCTGGACCGTTGGATCCAGATCAAACGATTTCCCACGCAGCGGGTCACTTAAGTGACAACCAACGAGATCGACCGATACCGGTCAACCTCAGTCAAACGCATCTGGGCGCTCGGTTTCAGGATCTAATCCTGGCCGTTCGCTGCAGATCATACGGCTATGGCTTCGTCCGGCACGACACGCAGCGAAGGGGTAAGTACCCCCTTCGTTCCCGACTCCGGTGGAGCAACGGCGAGGGCTTCTGACGGCGGCGAGGGCTAACCGGCTGGGATAGGGCCTAAAATGGAATCAGGAAGGCAAGGGGAGCTCAGGCATACCGGCGATGGCGGCGAGAAGTGACCGACGGCGACCGGCGGCGACCGGTGGCGAGGGGAGGCGATGAAGAACTTCGGGTCGACGGTGGCGACGGCGATCCGGCGGTGAGGAACGCGAGTGGAGGCGAGGCCGAGGGAGCAGTGGCAACGGCGGGTCCCGGCGGTGGCCTCGGCGAGGGCGGCGGTGGCACGGTGCGCCGGTGAAGGCTTGCGGAGCCGAAGCAGAGAAAAAACCAAAAAGATGGAAGTGGCGGCTCGGGATTGCGATTGCTAGGGTCCTGGTGGTGTGGCGAAGTGCGGTGGATTGGGGGGGTTAAATAGGGGCTCGCCGGCGTTTAAATTGGAAGGAAACCGGCGAGATCCCGAGGTCTCCGGCAAGCTTGCCATACACGTGATCCCCGGCCAACTATGACGAAAACGCGTGGGAATAAGGGGGAAAGAGATCACCGGCGAGAGGGGAAGGCGATCCGTGCTCGATTTGGCAGATTCGGCCGGCCGGTGACGGTTTAAGGTAAGGGGTCGTCGGAAAAGGGAAGGGGAGAGATCCCCTTCCATTGTAGACGATGATGCTAACATGTGGGGGCCACATGTTAGTGGGCGAAGGCGAGGGCAAACGTGCCGACAGATGGGGTCCCGGGGCAGAGAGAGGAAGGCGAGAGCGGGAAGCTGACGGGTGGGCCAGCGACCACTCGCGCACGGGGAAAAGAAGGGGAGATGGCGCCGACAGGCTGGCCCCGCCTGTCAGTGAGAGGGGCGGAACTAGGCTGGGCCGAAAGGCTTTTGGAGGGGTTTCAGGGTTTTGGCCCAATAAGAATTTAAATGTTTTTTTCTAATTAATTTAATTCCAGAAATTGGTTTATTGGTTTAAGACTTGAAGTACTTTTGCTAAAATTTTGTAAAAATTCTCAAAAATATTTCTTGGCCTCTAGTTTATCCCATAAAATTTTCAAGTCCAAATTTTGAATATTTGTCTCTGTTTGGCTTTAATAGGTCTCTTTTAGAATTTTTATTAATAACAAAATTCAGAAATTCATTTAATATTTTTTTCCTTTATTTTATTCCCTTTTAATTTTGGGGCTGTTATACTTTCTGCCTCTGTGATGGAATCATCCTTGTATATAGGTTGCATGACATCTATCCACCGATGGAATGAGCATCTCCTAACATTTTGCTGTCACGATAAGTAGCGAGGTCAATTTTGTGTTTAAAAATCATATGAAATTAAACATGTACAATTGTTCTCACCACTTACCACGACGTGCTCATATAGGTTGGGGCACACAATTTCTCTCCTTCCCCTTTAGTCGACTCCGAGCGATGTTCGTATAATACGACTCCCACATGCGCACGTAAGTCGTTGCTCACACTCAGGAATTCCTAGAGGATTTGTCATCCAATTTGAACTAGCATGCTTGACCTATATTAGATGATCTTATTTCCTTCTTCTGAACTCCTCTGTAGTATCAACTTGTCTTACATTCCATCTAACGGATCCTTGGCTTGAATCATCGATCCATTGGGTGAAAGGACACTTCCTTGGATTTTCCTGCAATAACAAAATATGTCAAGTTAATTGATGGACGTGAGAACTAAATCAATGCTTATTTTCTTACCATGAAGTCATCATCGATGCTGGGACATATGAAATATCTTCTACCAGCATCTTGTCATAACGTCACAGTCATTACCTGACAACGTTCTCTGCAGTGACACTTTGGACGTTGAAACCAAGGTGGTACTCCGATCGGATGTTTGATCCCCCTATGATTATTTGAAGCCATCTAGGAGAATAGAGTAACACATTATGTAATGTAATTTATATAGTGAAAACTACATCGTTTGTCAATTGTAATGTAATGTAATGTACCTCGTTATGTGTTGTTTGTGCTATAGTTTTAAATAATTAGTATATATTTCTTACTTTGTGTTGCTACAAGTTTCATGATAAATTTGTGTGCACAAGTTTTATGGTGAAATATATATCGTCATAACGAAGATGTGCATACAAGTAGAATCATAATAAAATGAAACAAATACAACCATAATCCTATGTAATCATATGTGGTGATTGACATACCCTAGTCAGCCTAATCACGATGCCTAGCACGAGTCCGTCTCGGTAGCCTCTCTGACAATGTAAGCCTATCCAGTGATCGACGCTCCCTAGTCGGCTTAGTGGGCCGCTGCTCCTCAGGATGAGTAGGCAATGGGGCTCCCAAAAGTTGCGAAGGCTCAAACACCTTACCGTGGTCACCACCCTCCGAACCATTGAAACCGGGTGACTGTTGGAAGCCACCGTGAGATGAACTGAGAGGTCCTGATAGGCTATGATATGTATGACGCTGTACAAAAAAGAGATTAGTTAAAAGATAAACTATAACGTAATTATGTGTTAGAGACTACAATACTCACCAGGTGTCACATATGCTCCATAACACAATGGACCTTCTCCATAACCTGATGGACCTGCTCCATAACTCGATGGACCTCCTCCATAAACCGATGGACCTGCTCCATAACCTGATGGACCTGCTCCTGATGATGGCCCCAGAACCGACAAAGGACCTACACCATAGAAGTACTATGAGGGTGATGGATACCAGTAAGGTGGCACCATCAGAGGTACTTCCTATTGATGTGACTGAGCTGCTACTGGAGGTGGTCTTGGTGATGTTAAGGTAAGACATCGGTTGAGTTCACCAACACACTTCCAAAGTGTCATATAGTCTAGCGGGTCATGCTTGACCTCAGTTTTTGTTGTCCACCGTTCAACCATGTTGTTGAGGTTGTTTCGTATGCTTCAAGTATGATACGACTACACACAAGCAACAATCATAAAAAGACTTGCTACTACAAATGAACATGAGATGATTGACATGTACTAACCGACTCATGCCACGCAACCGCTATATGAGTAGGATGTCCTTGTGCCACACTAGGAGCAGGTTGAGGCACATTGCCCCCTCGTGTGACGAGACACACCCTAGTCCGAATAGAGTACCAGCATATATAGTCAGGGAATGTTGTAGGATCGTAGTCGTTCTCCTCATCGTACATGTCTTGCGCTACTTTGAGCCACCTGTGGATCCATGGCTGCAGTAACGCTAACCAAGAATTGGCACCACATGTCCCACCACGCTTCATCTTGTACCAAAGAATCGTGAGATCTAGTAGATAACATTGCAACATGAGTACGTAGTATGGGGGTTACCTGTACGTGTAAATCTTTAGGAACAACCACCTGGAGAGGAAGCAGAAAGTCCTTCACTTTCTCAAACTACTAGCACACACAATGTGCACAATATGGCTCGACCATGACGTTGAAAATCAGACTCTGTCGTGTCCTCTAGAATGTCGCGTCCTGCCAATATAGTGAAGAGATACCATGATGTGTCTGTCGCTGCACGTCGGCCACTATGTACGGGGTCCATCGAAAGTCCTCTGCCCGAAGGTGGTCCATCTAGATGGTGTAGTCGAGGTACGACAGGTGGGTCTGCAAGTGTGCCCATGTCGACTGTAGAAGATGATATGTTAGTACATAAGTAATATAAATATAAATACATTGTGAAGTACAGTGGAGATTGACCGGCCATCGACACTAAAGGGAGCCCATCGTAGGATGGTCGATGTCATCACCGTGTGCGTTCCTCATGTGTGGTGACATGTCAACCTGAGGCCGACCAAAAATGCCCTTTCGTAGGACCAAAGTTGTATCAACAACGGACATCCTACGACCGATCCGTCGGCCTTCTGTTGTCGGCATGCGTCACACAAACCACGATATGTGGCACAAAGCACAATTGAGCCCCATGAGTATTGGGGGACATCATGATGGGGTGAATCGGCAATGGCTCAAGCAAAGGCCACCAGGTGTCTGTCCATGGTGTCTACATGAGTGTTGGTGAACATGATCCAACCAAAAAGCCATATAATATAGGCCTTGAGATGACAACTAAATTATTAGTCGTCAGCATCAGCGTGAAGGTGCTCCGCCCACGAAAGGAGAAATGTTAGCAATTGACCAATGCAAAAAATAATGTAATTCTTTTTTTTTGTAACTTATTGAAATGATGTACCTAATATTATGCACCAACAAGTATCTGTAATTGTGCACTCATGAATAATAATATCCTTATTTGTTCCTCGCCTCCCGTTGTTCCGACAAGTTACCTCGAATCGGAGCTCTCCGGAACTTGTCTTAATGGCACGATATTGCATTGCCTTCTTTCTTTTCTCTATTAAGTACTCTTCAATCTTTTTGCAATAGAGAAACCGCTCATCCATATGAACCACCAAAGCAGAAGTATACCGATCGATGAAATACTGAGTGGTTCCCCGGATTATGCCCTCCACAATACCAACCAAAGGAAAACATCGCATACGCCGCATCACCCAATTGTACACCTCTGCAAGGTTGGTTGTCATGATGGCATACCTCACACCCTGATTGTCATATAGTAGGGACCCCTTCTCTTTACTCTCAAATTTTATCCAATCTAAGAAGCAGCGAAGTTTTGTCCTCCTCTGTTTGCATATTGTCTGTTGATCATCTGTGGGCAGTGCACATAGTGGGACTTTCTCTGGTTCTGCGGCCTTCTCATGCTTGTATTTCGAGTTTTATCTCTAAATTAATCCTAAATTATCTCAACAATTATCATACATTATTTAGAAAACACATGTAAATTCAATGTACGGTATCCATTACAGTGGATTAAATAAATGCTACATTACTCAGCCTGATTACTAAGCAAGCACAACAAATCTATGAACAAACATGAATTTTGTTTATGTATATTTCAAATAAATATATAACTAAATTGTATGTAGAACAACCCTAAATTATTTCTAAAATTATGCTAAATTATCTGTAGAAGAACCCTAAATTAAATTTGTCCTAAAATAGTAATAAATTACTACTAAACTACTACTAAACTACTACTAAACTACTTCTAAAATACTACTAAAATTATACTAACAATGTGTTCTTGCTAGTGGTTTTGCCCTGTCCTCTCTGGTCTCCGTTACTAAGGAGCAAGTGGATACTCTGGATGATGAAGAGCTTGCTCTCATTGCCAGAAGGTTCACCCGTTTTCACAATGGGAGATGGGATAAGAGGAGAAATGTCTTTAGTGGTTGCTATGAGTGTGGTGACACTTCTCACATCAAGGCAAATTGTCCTAAGCTCAAAAGGAGAGATGAGAGTAAGCACCCTAAACACCATAAGAAGGAGAGGAAACCCTTTGTGAAGGGTAAGCTCGGCAAGGTGGCTAAGAGGGTAACCAAGGATGCTTCCAAAGCATTTGTTGCTGCACTCAGTGACATCGACACTTCCTCAATTGAGCAGTCGAGCTCTTATGAGGAGGAAGAGTCCCCAAGAAAGGAGGAGAATAAGGAGAAGAAGGCAAGGGATTTCACCGGCCTTTGCTTCATGGACGACAGCAGTCACAGCAGTGATGAGCTTGACTCATCTGAGGTACCTCTATCCTATGACCAGCTCGCAATTAAAGTAGATGAATTGAATGAAGTAGTTCTTGGTTAGGATAGATTACTTGTTTAGGCTGCTAGAGATAAAAAAGACCTTAGACATAGGCTAGAATCTGTTTCTACTGATTATGTCATGCTTAAGTCTAAGATTGATGATGCTGAATGTGAATCTTGCACTATTGTCATGGGTGAGCTTGCTCAGTTGCGTTCTGTACATGCTCAAACTGTTGATAAGCTTGAGACTACACAGAAGCGGCTTTTGGTGGTGGAGTCTAGACCTACTTCTTCTGATGCTTGTTCAAATTGTCCATTATTGATTGATAGCATTAATTTAAGAGACAAGCATGTTAGGGAGTTAGATGCTAGATTGGAGAGTGCTGAGTGTTTTAAGGATGTGCAGCCTACTTGTCCCACCTACATCACCCTTAAGGACCAACTCAGTTTTGCTAGAAGGCAAGCTGAAAACCTTATGACTGAAAATGAATACCTTCTTTCTGTGGTTAACAAATGCACCGAGGGAAAGTGTAGGATGGATTTGCTTTTGGTCAAGACCAAGATGTGTGCTAGGATTGGGTTTTGAGAGGATTCCTTCAGATAGTGAGAATAAAATTGTTTTTACCTCACCCGCTACCTTAGAGAAAGAAAGAGCCCAGTTAAACACTCCATTAGCCAAAAAGCCTAACCAAACTCCAAAGAAAATCACCCCTCCTACCAAGAAAATTCCTCCCAACAAGAACTCTCTAATAAAACCCAAGGAGCCTATGATAATTGCTCCTATAACCCATGAGAGTGCCCCTAGGAAAGTGTTTCACTATTCTTATTGTCAGCGGGCGGGTCATTTGGTTGGGTTTTGCTATCGTCGCATCAAGGATGAACGACGTTCTTAGACGTTGAGGTTCTAGGACATGCATTACCCACCTCTAGGTATGCATGAGTCTGAGTTTTACTCATGTCCTGTTTACAAGGCTCCTCGATCTTCTCAAAGTAGCTTTGCCCTTCGGGGTGTTCACCATATTTCCTATGGTGCTAGACCTCATGTTAGTGGCTTTGCACCTCGACAGGTTGGGAGACCTCGTCATGCATCTGGGTTGCA
Organism: Zizania palustris; assembly: GCA_019279435.1. NCBI lineage: Eukaryota > Viridiplantae > Streptophyta > Magnoliopsida > Poales > Poaceae > Zizania > Zizania palustris. Next base: position 1,649,233 of record JAAALK010000082.1, read on the forward strand.
TCATGTAGGTAGACCTCACACTTTGCTTCACTCCACTTTACTTGTGCGTAGACAGTCTACTTTTACTGTGCCTACTGCCCATATCACTCAGTGCTGGATGCCTCGTCATGTTTTCACTCACCCTAGCATTGAGCGATCAAGGTTTTCTCATTTTGTGTAGGCATCGTACCGAGGTTTGGAGGGCACGTGGATCATGGACTCTGGTTGTTAGTGCCATATGACCGGAAATGCAGCATGGTTCTCTAGCCTCACCACAACCAAGCAGAAGGAGCAAATCACCTTCAGCAATAACCGAAGAAGTAGAGTGAAAGGTAAAGGTGTGGTAAGAATCAACTCGAATTTAAATATCAAAGATGTTGCTTTGGTTGAAAACTTGGGATACAATTTGTTTTCTCTATCTCAATTGTTTGATGAGGGCTTCGAATTGCGATTCCATCATGATATTTCGCAAGTACTCAATTCTGATGGCATTGTGGTCTGTAAGATCTTTAGAGTTGGGAGAGTCTTTGAGCTGATTTCTCTAAGTCATATGGTTCTTCTCATTGCCTTGTTGCACATTCGACTTATGAGCTTTGGAAGCGGTATAGGAGACTAGGGCATATGAGCTTTGAGTTGCTCGCTCGACTAAGTGACCTAGGACTGATCCGAGGATTGCCCAAGCTCAAATTTGAGAAGAACTTAGTTTGCGCTCCCTGTCAACAAGGGAAAATGATTGCCGCTTCGCACTCGCCTGTCACCATGGTGATGACTGAACAACCCGGAGAACTTCTCCATATCGACACTTGTTGGCGTAAAAGATTACGCTAACAGGTTCTCTGAGATCAAGAACAGACAAACAGTGAGTTCATGATTAAGAACTATCTCAAGCCTCCGAATTGGATAATAGCTTAAGTAGTCCGAATATGTGTATTGAATAGTTGAGTATTCGATGCCTATTACAGGGTAAGAAGGGGGGTATTTATAGGCAGAAAAGTCTAAGGAAAAGATCTATTTACCCCTCAATTACAACCGACATAGTGGAAACTATTCGGTACCTTGAACAGGGTTAAAATGGTAAAATCTACCCAGAGCAAGTAGATAAGTCAAACATCTTGTCAACCCTGTCGCCTGATTCCGGAGCCTCATATCCTGCGGAGGGTTCTTTCGGAGCGTAGATCGAAGCACCCTTCGGCTTAATGACTCCTCCACCTTCGTGCATGAGCCCATTAGCTCCGAAGCTGATAAGTCCTTTCGAACTGTTAATCTCTAAGTCCTGAAAGTGAAGCATTTTCCCCCAACAGTAGCCCCTCGAATACACTTTTCCGAATTTGACATGTATAGAAGGGAAGCAGTATACGCAAGGAACATTTTCATATTCTGAGACTTAGAGAAGTTTGAACACATTACAGTCATTCGAAGGGTCTCTGATCTGAAGCATTCGGACTACGGCTTCGAGTCCACAACTGCCATGTCAACGCTTCGTAGGAAAGAGAACCGTTACGAAGTCCAAACATCGTGAAGAGTCGTTTGATTAGAACCGTTACTGTACAAGTAGCCGTTACGCTCTGTAAAAGGTAACGGTCGAAATTTACGGCGGGCTCACACCGTTTCACTTCCTGGACCCACTTGCCAGCGACGGAAGTCGAACCTGCAGTGTGAATGCAATCGAAGCACAGCAACTAGCGGAAGCTTATGAAAAGGGGATTGGAATTTACCCAGAGCCTTTTACCGTGCTTAGCATCCGAAACTTACTTTCTTCAACCTCCAATTCTCTCAACTTCCCGAGCCACCAAGCCATGGCGAGGACCAGCCACACCGTGCCAACGACGGCGGGCACTTTGGCGCAGAGGCAAGCGTGGGCGGCTTCGGCCGTAGAAGCAATGGTGGGAGCTCCGGGAGACGCCTGGCCCAAGAACCCCCGGGAACTCCGCCCGCCATCCAAGAAGAAGATCCCTCAGAGTTTCCTCATCGGCCAATCCACAAGCACTGCGGAGTCCATCGAAGAGGCCGTGAAGGGAATCTAGGGTCCGGAATGAGGACTCGAGTCCCCGGAATGGAATCAACTCCGCGGCCACAGAGCGGAGAGGTCGTGGTCTTCGAGGCCTTTTTCGAAGCAGGCCTGGGGCTTCCTGCTATCAACTTCCTACATGAGGTATTGGGCATGTTCCACATTACCTTGCCTCAGCTATCCCCCAACGCTATCGCCCGTCCGGCCATCTTCGAATAGGCACTCCGAGCCGAAGGATGCGATGGGCGATCGGAGGTCTTTGCCGCCACCCACGAAGCCATCTGCCAGCCGAAGCCGCGAGATGGCCCCGGTGACACCAAAGTGATAACAACCTTCGAAAAGCGTCAACTTCCAGCTGCTGAGGGAGCACGCCCAACATTTTCCAGTGAAGGCCATCAACGACCGCTGGTACACCAACTGGATCCTTCGGTGGTTCTACGCCGAAGTCGGAGAGGACTCCCCTCTTGCTGGACCCCTTCAAGAGATCTGGTTTCGGAAGGAGGTGGAGGTTACCCCGAACCCTAGCCTGCTCTCAACGCGGCTAGGGCTACTGACTTTAGTGGCCAGTTATATGAGCATGCGCGATCTTGCCGAAGAGTTCATTGCTCTTCGAATTCCACCCCTCGGGGCAGACTGGCCGATAGTGTTTCAACACGCTTCGGAGGGTGAGCTCCGAACTCTAGGTAAGACTTCGACTCTCCTGTAATAACATGTTAGATGAAGAAATAACATACTTATAATATGTTACCTTTTTTCAGCGGCTCCACTGGCGTTAGCCCCGGAGCAGATTGCACAGGCCACCGAATGGGTCCTCGGAGCCCCTACGGTGGCTGAATGGCATAAGAGGATGGAGATGGTGGGGAGCTGGGAGCACTCCAACAGGGTGTGGGGAGCCCTCAGAATGGTGCCTCCTCCTCTGCCGGATTTCAACCCGGACAGAGCGGCCCCTCGGAAGAGGAAAGTCGTCGCCGAGCCTCCGAAGAAGGCCAACAAAACCCCCGCAAAGAAGAAAAAGGTAGTGAAGATCCCTCCGTAACTGACCCCTGCTTCGTCCGCTTCGTCCTTGGGGATTCGGAGCTCGGCTTCAGAGGACTCTGGGAGCAAAGGCTCTGGAAGCAAGGGCTCCGACGTCCAACTGGCAAAGGACTTAGAGAACTACCTCCTGGAAGGCGATGAAGACGAAGCAGGGGCCCCAACCGAAGCTTCTGCTCGAGAGGCTGCGGAGGCAGACACGACACATACTCCAGTGCCCGCTGTCGTGAGCTCAAAGCCGGAGACCGTCGCTCCCAACTCACCCGTAGCTGGGGTGATCACGGCGGAGGTTGTGTCTCCAGCGGCAACTACACCGGAGAGGACTTCGGGGGACGACCTCGACGATATTCTCCGGATGTACGAAGTCCTGGAGTACCCGAGCATTTTACCTCAAGGTGCATCCGAAGGTATACTTAGAATCTTTTTCTTTGGTCAATTCCTGCAACAATTTTTACTCGTAAATGTTCACCAATACCTTGATGCTTCAGGTACATCGAAGGGCGATGAAGCCCCGGCTGCAAACGAAGCTCCAGCCCCTTCTGGGGTTGCGGCTCCGAGGCACACCTCGGCTCCACTGGACACCCCGGCTCCGATGGCAGGGGTCGTTTGTGCTTACGCGGCTATGGTGGTAGGGGCCATCCCTACCGACGTGGCTCCAGCCGAAGGGGCAGCCGCCGAAGGAGGATCTACCTCTGCCGGAGTCGGGCCTCCCGCCTTCGTGCCGGGGAGGGGAAAAAGCATGTCCAGCCTTGGACTTCCTCCCGCTCCAACGACAACACCCTCTTCCAACGAGCCTTCGGCAAGCAACTCGGAGGAAGAGGCGATGACAGATGACCGCCAAGCTCTATCTTGGCTTCCTCTGCTGGCTCCTTTCCTGGAGCAACGGACGGGCCTCCGGGCGCTTCTGGGGCCTTTGGCGGAGAAAGGCCAGGAAGTCGCCAACTCCGACTTGGTCTCCGCTTTGAGCGAAGCCAAGGCCCCAGAGCTTAACATAGCCCTCGAAAGGGCTGCCCTTCAGGTATAAGAAGCACCACGAATATTTTTAATTAGCACATGTAAATACCTGGTACTTACTTGTTTCTCTTGCAGCAATTTGTCCTTGCTAGAGCGGTAGCGACTTCCAATGAAGTCAAAACTAACCGACTTAAGAGGAAGGTTACAACCCTCCAATCCGCCCTTAAAGGCTCCAAAGAGAAAACACTTCTATTGGAGGAAGAGGTCCTCGAAGAACGGAGGGCTAGGGCCGAAGCCGATGAAGCCCTCCGACTCGAAAGGCAGAACAGCGACACACTCCGGACTTCTGCCAAGGAAGCTGAAGCCGAGTGCTTGGTGCTCCGAGCGGAGGTTGAGAAGCTCCGGCAGGCGGCGGCTACTTCGAGCACCCAACTGGTAGAGCTCCAAGGCTCTCTTAAGCATGTGATGGCCCAGAAAAGCTCCCTGCTGTCCCAGATGGCCAAAGTGTCCGCTACTGCTGCGGGGTTGGAGGCGGCCGAGAAGAAAAATGCCATTGTAGAAGAACGTACCTTGGATGCCCTTCAAGGCACCTTGGAATATTTTGGCACTATGTGCCCTTCGTCTTCTACTGTGGCCAGTGAGTCCCTCAACCGGAAGCTGAAGAGGATTCAAGTGGCGACGTCGCTGATGATGGGCTCCGGCGTCCAGTACGGAGAGATCTCTGGTCAGTGCGCTGGAATTGGAGTCCTCCGTCACCTCGAAGCCCTTTAGATTCCTATCGCTCCGGTCAGGGGTTCGACACCTGGAAGCTTTGCCTCCGAGACCTTGTTGCACCCTTTGCTAGACGTAGCCTCATCTTGGGAAGTTTTCCGATCAACCTGGAAGACAGACCACAAGGCAGCAGCTAAAGCTTGGATCGACGAGGCCCGTCGGCAGAAGCAAGCACAGACAAGGCCGCCGCTTCCTGCTTCGCCGGCCCCGACACCTCCTGCTCCGCCAACAGACCCACAGGTTTAGCTCATAGAGCGCTTAATCATGTATAAAAAGTCTTGTAAAGCCCCTTGCATTAATGAAAAGTTATAAACGAAGAACTTGTTTGGGTGTTTTTATTCTTTTAGGTTTTGTCATGTCCTTCGGAGCCTGACTTCGAAATACTAGAATTTAACGAAGGGCTCCATCGGCAGTGGTCAATCCTTGAGAGCTTAATGCCTTACCGCCGCTCCCGCTTCTCTGTTCCTCGCGGAGATAAAGGAGAGGTAACCCTCGAAGTCTCTCGAGAAGTCTTAAACTACAACAAGGAGGAGGAAAAAGAGAAGACATCTTCATCCTCCGAACATATAAATTGGTTTGACTCGGAGTATCAGGCCGAAGACCCTGCGGAGGCTAACTCTGAAAGACTTCTGACTTGGGCTGAGCTTCAAGCGGAGCAGAAGAAACTGCGAGCCTCAAAGAAGAAGAGAAGCACTCGAACTAAAAGGACAATCTCGGCGGCTTCGAGCTCCGAAGGTCGAAGTAGCCGTAGGGGTAGCTCTAGAGGCCGAACGGGTCTCAGATTTTTCCTAGGCTTAGACCAAAATTTCTCTTGATGTAAAAGTATGACAAATTAATATGAATTGCACCGGAAGCATCTTGTTGTTCTTTACCCTCCTACCCCTCCTTGTGGGTGGGGGACCTTAGGCGTTGCAAAAAGGTCCGTCGTACACAATGACGTGCACAACAAACCGATGCTTCGCACAACACTTAATAGCCATATTTTACCTTTTCGTATAGTTCTTCGAACATAGGTTCATATTATGACTTTTGTAAGTTTCGGAGCTGAATCTATATTTGCAGGCTCCTATACTAGTCGTTTAGGACTTTAAAAGTGTCTCATTGGTCGGAGCCTTGAAACCTTATTGCTTGGTCACCTTCGACTCTTTTACAGATGCTTCGAACCCGTAGGCTGGAAATCTGTTTATTTTTAAAGTCCTTAGACTCTTCTATGGATCGCAACAAGCCGGAGCCTGGAATCCGTAGGTTGGCCACCTTCGGCTCTTTTGCAGATACTTCGAACCCGGAGGCCGAAAATCTGTTCTTTAAAGTCCTTAGACTCTTCTACGGATCCTAACAAGCCGGAGCCTGGAATCCGTAGGCTGGCCACCTTTGGCACTTTTACAGATGCTTCGAACCCGGAGGTTGGAAGTCTATTTGTTTTTAAAGTCCTTAGACTCTTCTATGGGTCCTAACAAGCCGGATCCTAGAATCCGTAGGCTGTCCACCTTCGGCTCTTTTACAGATGCTTCGAACCTGGAGGCCGGAAGTCTGTTTGTTTTTAAAGTCCTTAGACTCTTCTACGGATCCTAACAAGCCGGAGCCTGGAATCCATAGGCAGGCCACCTTCAGCTCTTTTACAGATACTCCGAACCCGGAGGCCGGAGGTCTGTTTATTTTTAAAGTCCTTAGACTGTTCTATGGATCCTAACAAGCCAGAACCTGGAATCCATAGGCTGGCAGCTAAGCCCTTGACCCATGGCTCGCAGGCTGTTGTCGGGTCCTTTAGAAAGATGCTTGACTCCGCAAGCATCTCCGTCCTCTTGATGCGTACAACAGGAGTAAGGGATATTCGAAGAGCAAACAAGATTCGACCCTCCACTTTATTTAGAAAAGGAATTTTTACAAGTGATTACAAGGAGCCCCTAAGCGTAGTAACGCTTAAGGTTCTCTGCATGCCATGCATGTTTCAATTCTTCCCCTTCTAAATTATCTAATTTAAACGATCCGGGGCACCCTGAGCAAAGGATAATATATGGTCCTTCCCATTTATTTCCTAGCTTCCCCGGGGCTATTACACTTCGCAAAACTAAATGACCTGATCTGAGCTCGCTCAGCTTTATCTTCGGGTCATACCATGTTTTTGTTTGGCCTTGGTACTTCGTCAGATTGGCGACAGCTCGAAGCCTTGTTTCTTCTGACAAGTCCAGCGAAGTGTTCCTCTCATCTTCATCTCCGGGTTGCACTACACGAAGGGATCCACCCCTGAGCTCCGTAGGAGTCATGGCCTCATCTCCGAATAGTAGTCTAAATGGGGTAAAGCCTGTGGACCTGGCTTGAGTGGTCCGAATGGACCACAAAATCATGGGAAGCTCTTCGACCCACAGCCCCTTGGCCATCCCGACAATCCTTCGATTCAGACCGGAGAGAATATTTCTGTTGGCTCGCTCGATAGCTCTGTTGGACTGTGGATGGCGCACTGCTGCGAAGCATAACTTAATGCTCAGTTCTTTACAAAATTCGTTGAATGTGTCAGCTTTGAACTGGGTTCCATTATCCACAGTTAGCTCCCTTGGTACTCTGAACCTACATATAATATTTTGCCAGAAAATTTTTTGCACATTCCTTGAAGTGATAGCAGTCAATGGTTCCGCTTTGACCCACTTTGAAAAATATTTGATTGCTACCACTGCAAACTTCAAGCTGCCTTTGGCCATTGGAAAAGGGCCTATGAGGTCCATTCCCCACCGAGTCATTGGCCATACCGGGGCAATAACTTGAAGTGGGACTGGCGGAAGGTGGCTTCATCTTCCCATCCACTGGCATCCTTGGCAGGTTCGAACCAACTCCTATGCATCTCTTACAATTGTCGTCCAGTAGAGCCCCTGCCGAAGTGTCTTGCCTGCTAGAGCACGAGGGGCTAAGTGGCTTTCACATAAACCTTCGTGAATGTCCCGAAGTATGTCTTGGCCCTTGGGTTGGGAGATGCATCGGAGTAGAGGAGAACACACTCCGGCTTTGTACAACATTCCATTGACAAGCTTATAATTTCGAGCCCTTTCTTGTAACCTTCGAAAATCCAGACCCTCTAAAGAATCTGCACTACCTTGCAAGATATCCATTATCGGAGCCCGCCAATCTGCAGCTAGAATGCAAAGGACTTCTGCGGAGGGTAATTGATTGACTGTAGGCTTGACTAGTTCTTCATAGAAAGCACCCTCCGTGAGGTCCAATGCTCCGGCTGTAGCTTTTGCTAGAATGTCTGCAAGTTGATTATCTGCCGGAGGGATACTTCGAACAGAAAATCCTTTGAATGCTGCTTCAGTCTTGTGGATTTCCTCCAGGTACTTCGCTAAATGTGGGTTCTTTGCTTGAAAACTCTTGTCAACATGCCCTGCGATGACTTGGGAATCTGTTTTAATTATTATCCTTGCTGCTCCAAGTGTCTTTGCCTTTCGGAGGCCTAGCAGGATCCTTCGTATTCTGCGATATTATTGGTGGTCTTAAAGTTGAGCCTCGCAGAATACATGGCCTTTTGCCCTGATGGTGATATAATTACCGCTCCAGCTCCGGCACCAGATGCCTAATAAGCTCCGTCAGAGAATATTGTCCATAAACCTTCGGAGGGCTCCTCCGGAGCCCAAACTGCAGATGGAGTCCACTCTACTACGAACTCAGCTATGATTTGGGATTTGATAGCTGTTCTTGTCGTGAAGGAAATTCCGAAGGGGGCTTGCTCGACAGCCCATTTCTCGATCCTCCCCGTAGAATCTTTGCTTCGGAGCATATCACCAAGAGGGTACGAGGTAGGAACGATTAGGTTATGCGCCAGAAAGTAATGCCTTAGCTTCCACGAGGCCATTACCAAGGCATAAGCAAATTTCTCGAGCTCGGAGTAGCTTATCTTTGCTCCGGACAAAGCTTCTGAAACAAAATAAACTGGGTTCTGCACCAGCTTTCCCTTAAGCTCAACTTCCCTGACCAATACTGCACTTACTGCGGAGCCTGTTGCTGCAAGATAAAGGAGGAGTGTTTCCTCCGGGAGGAGCACAGTAAGTGTTGACAGGCTTCCGAGGTATGCCTTAATATCATCGAAGCTCTTCTGGCACTCCGGCGTCCAGCTGAAACTTTCGATCCCCTTTAGGGCTTTGAAAATTGGAAGGCTTCGTTCTGCTGACCTTGCCAGGAATCTACTAAGAGCTGCGAGCCTTCCTGGTAGCTTCCGGACTTGCTTCAAATTTCCTGGTGGAGCCATTCTTTACAGTGCACTTATCTGCGTTGGGCTAGCTTCGATTCCTCTGCTCGAAACTAAGTACCCTAGTAGTTTTCCTGCTTGCGCCCCGAATATACATTTTTCAGGATTGAGGCATACTCCGCATGCTCGGAGGCTCTCAAACATTTCAGCTAAGTCTAGACTATGCTGGTGCTTTTGAGCACTCTTTATTACAATGACATCCATATAGGCTTCAACATTCTGGCCTATTTGGTGACCTAGAGCCTTAGCTATTAAACGTGAAAATGTGGCTCTGGCATTCCGCAAGCCAAAAGGCATTCTTACATAACAAAAAACCCCCGATGGAGTTATGAAACTTGTCTTGGCTTCGTCTTCATGCTTTAGCCAGACTTGCTGATACCTGGAATAAGCATCGAGGAAGCTTAGCAATTCGGAGCCGGCTGTGGAATCCACCAGCTGGTCTATTCGGGGCATAGGGTAGGGGTCTCGTGGGCATGCTTTATTTAATGAAGTAAAGTTGATACACATGCGCCACTTGCTCGAGTCCTTTTTCCTTACAAAAATAGGGTTTGCCAACCACTCGGTATGGGCTACCTCCCTGATGATGCCAGCCTTTAATAATTTTTCTACTTCGATCTTGGCGAGGCTTGCCCTTTCCGCAGACAGCTTACGGAGCCCCTAGCGTACTGGCCTAGCCTTCGGGTTGACGAGCAAGCTATGCTCGATGATACTCCGATCAACCCCGGTGATGTCTTCGTCAGTCCAGGCAAAGACGTCTAAATTTTGCTTGACGACTTCTTCCAACGAGGCAGCTATCTCTAGGGATAGCCTCTTGCCAAACTGTATTTGGTATTCTTTGCCATCCTTCAAAATTATCTTCATCACGATGTCACCTTCCGGGCTTGGTTTAAGGGAGAGCCCCTTCGAAGAGTTCGAAGCCTCCGGAACCTCTTCGGTGTGCTCCATCACACTATGTACTTGCTGGGGGTCCAACGGCTGGCCGTGACCATACTCCATTCTTCAGGCTATAGCTTGGTCTCCGAAACAGTAAGAACTCCACCTTGCGTGGGCATCTTGAGACATAGATAGTTGTGATGCGCTATAGCTCCGAATTGGTTGAACATCCCTTGCCTGAAAATTGCGTTGTAGGCATAGGGGGCGTCGACGACATCAAAGATCACCTCTTCCACCCGAGCCAAGGGCCCCTCTCCGAAAGCAACCTCGAGGCCTATTTGGCCGAGGGCATCGAGAGGCGGACCTACGAAGCCCTGGAGTGGCCGGGCCGCTGGAAGTAAATGCTTCCGAGGTATGCACATTTGGTCGAAGGCCTGGACAAAAAGTATGTCTGCGGAGCTCCCGCCGTCCACCAGGATCCTTCGGACTTCCACCCCTGCTATATCTGCGGAAATGACCAAGGGGTCAGCATGGGGGAACTTCACCCCCGCGGCATCACTGGCAGTAAAAGAAATGGGCACATGAGACCATTCTGGCATTCCTTCCGCGGAACTCGAGGTCCCAATGTTCCCTACTTCATGGACGTATTCACGCCGCTGCCTCTTGGACATGTTACCAAGGGTCCCCCCTCCGGAGATGGGCAGGACTACTCGCTTGCCGCGGTCTTGGGGGTCTTCCTGCTTCGGTGGTGGCATTATGTTGGTCACCGGTAGCCGCATGGGGGCTTCGGGGACACCGGCTCGGGCTACGATTTGCACAGGCTCTGACCATGCCGTTGGTGGGGTTCAATCCGAAGTACCCCACCCGGTACTTCGCCCTAGGTATTCACCCCGAAAGGCTAACACTGCCTTGCAGTCCTTCGTGTCATGGCTTATATTGTCGCCATGCACGCAGCAGAAAAAACTCTGGCGCTTGCCAGGTACTCTTTCTTTAGGCTTCGGTGCTCCAGCCTTGAAGCCTTGTGCCTGCTGATAATTGGCAGGTGCCTTCGGAACAGAGGGTGCGATGCTTAACACCTCCGAGCGGAAATGCTTCTTTCCTCACCTGTGATTGCTGAAGCGATTGTCTTGAGGGGGTTGCAGAGAAGCTGAGGCTTCGGGCTCCGTCTTCACTTCTCGGAGGGCTGGTGCGGGTGCTACGGCTCATCGAAGGCAGCCCTCCTCCGCCTTGGCATACTATTCGAAGTATGCCATCAGCTGTGCCACGGATGACACAGGCTTCCGATGGAGCTTGCTGAGGAGATCGGGGTTCAGCACCCCTTCGTGGGCGGTGTCGACTACCGAAGAGGTAGACAAGCCCTTGATCTGTGACTTGGTGTGGGCGAAGCGCGTGAAGTATTCCCGAAGCGTTTCCCCTGCTCGCTGCTTCACCTGGAATAAGCTCCCTGTTGTCATTGTAGCCACAAAGGTACCCTGGAAGTTGCTTACGAACTTCCTCTTCAGCTGCTCCCAAGACCTGATCGATCCTGGCTTTAAGGACCAGAACCATAGGAGGGCCACACCTTCGAGAGCGAGGGGGAAACACTTTGCCATAGTGTTGTGCACCCCTCCACTTGCTTCTATCGCGAGGGCGTATGAGCAAGCGAATTCTCTAGGGTCTGACCCGCCGGAATACTTGTGCAACTTTGAGGCCTTGAACCTGGGATCGAAGGGCACCCTTTGCAAGTCCGAATGCAGCAGAGACTCATCATCGAAAGATGCATTCTCAGCCTCCTCCGGGATTTGAACAACTTCGGGAAGATTGCGAGCACCATCGTCTTGGGACCCTTCTGGAGTCTCGGTGGAGGCCTGGGAGCGGAGGCGATCAGCGGCCTCTTGCCTCCATCTAGCCACTTCGTCTTGAAGCCGCGCTATCTGAGTAGCTTCGGCCTCAAGAAGGTCTTCTTCTTTGTCGGAGGGTAGCTCCGGTTCTCGGGAACTGACATAATCAGTTTGGAGCACCGTAGGAGGAGCTTGAGGGCCTCTGGGCACTCGACGCCCGACGACGCCCTCGGGGATTGCTGGCACAGCTGAGGGTCCAGCTCCGTTGGTTCGAGGGAACCTTCGGAGAGGACCCAAGGCTTGGCTTTGCTTGGGAGGCATAGCTAGAACGGAGAGGTCCGAAGACCGAGGACTTTGATTGGTCTGGGAAGGCGAGGGAAGGCCTTCGAACCGCACTAGGAAGGCCCTTATCGAAGGGTGCGCGGAATCTTGGGACTTCAAGGCTCCCTCCGCAAGTGCTCTTCGAAGTGCAGTCAGTAGTAGAGAACTAGCTTCTAGAACTAGGCTCCCCACGGACGGCACTAACTATTGGCGTAAAAGATTACGCTAACAGGTTCTCTGAGATCAAGAACAAACAAATAGTGAGTTCATGTTTAAGAACTATCTCAAGCCTCCGAATTGGATAATAGCTTAAGTAGTCCGAATATGTGTATTGAATAGCTGAGTATTTGATGCCTATTGCATGGTAAGAAGGGGGGTATTTATAGGCAGAAAAGTCTAAGGAAAAGACCTATTTACCCCTCAATTACAACTGACATAGTGGAAACTATTCGGTACCTTGAACAGGGTTAAAATGGTAAAATCTAACGAGAGAAAGTAGATAAGTCAAACCTCTTATCAACCCTGTCGCCTGATTCCAGAGCCTCATATCCTACGGAGGGTTTTTTTCGGAGCGTAGATCGAAGCACCCTTCGGCTTAACGACTCCTCCACCTTCGTGCATGAGCCCATCAGCTCCGAAGCTGATAAGTCCTTTCGAACTGTTAATCTCTAAGTCCTAAAAGTGAAGAATTTTCCCCCAACAACACTGTAGGTCCATATTGGGTTAGTTCTTTAGGCGGCAAATGGTATGCGTTAGTGATTGTCGATGATTTCTCTCGCTACTCTTGGGTCTTCTTTCTAGCGAGCAAGGATGAAGTGTTTTCACACTTTCGGAGCTTGGCTTTGATACTTTTTACTGAACTCCCTGGTGCATTGAAATTCATTCAAAGTGATAATGGCACTGAGTTCAAGAACAGTCTCTTTGTTGACTTTTGCATGGAGCATGGCATAGAACATCAATTATCTACTCCGTGGATTCTTCAACAAAACAGCGTTGTTGAGAGAAAGAACCGCACTTTGGTTGAGATGGCTAGGACGATGCTCGATAAGCACAGAACTCCTAGAAAATTCTAGGCTGAGGCCATGAACACTGCTTGCTACATCTCAAACCGAATATTCTTGTGCTCAATTTTGAACTTGACTTCTTATGAGCCGCGTTTTGGGAGACAGCCCAAAGTTACTCATCTTCTAGTTTTTGGATGTTGATGCTTTATCCTAAAACGTGGAAATTTGGACAAATTTTAGTCATGCTCTTCTGATGGGATTTTCTTAGGTTACACCACTCACGATCATTCTTATCGTCTTTTCAATTTGGAAACTAACACTTTCATCGAGTCATATGATGTGACCTTTGATGAATTGACCCCCTGTGTTAGCTCTTCTTTTGAACATGTCAATGAACACAATATGGAGAAGACCATCTTCGAAGATGAAGATCCCGGAGATTTCAAGGACGAACCCCTACTACCCTCGACATCAACCCTCGAAGCCGACCCTGCTTCGATAACTTCAGCAAGAGGCCCTGAAGCTACAACCTCGACATCGGTCATCTTCGACCATTCACCAACTCAAGTTGAGGGGGAGACTGCATCCCGCCGCGAGGCTTCTCATCACATTCAAAGGTTTCATCCTCCTGAGCAGATTATTGGTGAGCTTGATCAAAGGGTAACTCATTCTCATGCTCATTTCGTTGATTCTACTTTTATTGCTTCTTTTGAGCCATTAGATGTGAGTCATGCACTTTCTGATCCTAGTTGGATCAATGCCATGCATGTAGAACTTGAAAATTTTTAGAGAAACCAAGTCTATACTCTTGTAGATCCTCCACCTAATGTTCATTTTATTGGAACTAAATGGATTTTCAAAAACAAACAAGGGGAGGATAGGTCTGTAGTTAGAAACAAAGCTAGACTTGTGGCTCAGGGTTATTCTCAGTTAGAAGGGATTGATTTTACTGAAACTTTTGCACCGGTTGCTCGTCTTGAGGCAATTAGGATTTTACTTGCATTTGCGGCATCCCGAGGTTTCAAACTTTATCAAATGGATGTTAAAAGTGTTTTCTTAATGTCTTCATAGGCAAAGATGTTTATGTAAAACAACCCCTAGTTTTACATAAGGCTCTTTATGGACTCAAGCAGGCCCCTCGGGCTTGGTATGACAAACTTAAGTCTTTTCTGCTTGAGCGACGGTATTTGATGGGATCTGTCGATAAAACCTTGTTCACTCTCAAGCATGGCAAAAATTCCCTTCTAGTTCAGATTTACGTTGACGATATCATTTTTGGTGGCGCTTCTCATGCTTTGGTTGCCGAGTTTGCAGAAATTATGAGCAGGGATTTCGAGATGTCCATGATGGGAGAACTCACATTTTTTCTTGGGTTGTAAATCAAGCAAAGCAAACAAGGTACCTTCGTCCACCAGACGAAGTACACCAATAACCTGCTCAAGAAATTCGACATGGCCGATGCAAAGCCTCTTGCCACTCCAATGGCTACATTTGTAGCATTGGATCCTGATGAGGATGGAGAAGCTATAGATCAGAAGGAGTTCTGAAGCATGATCGGCTCCCTTCTTTACTTGACTGCTATGAGGCCGGACATACACTTCGCCATGTGTCTGTGCGCTCGTTTTCAGGCTTTGCCACGAGCTTTGCACTGCCAAGCGGTCAAGTGCATTCTCAGATATCTCAAACATACCCTTGAATTTGGCATTTGGTATTCTGCATCTTCCTCTTTGTGTCTTCGTGGATATTTAGATGTGGATTTTGCTGGGTATAAAATTGATAGGAAGAGTACCTCTGGTACTTGTCATTTTCTAGGTACTTCTCTTGTTTTCCTGGTCTTCTCGCAAACAGTCTAGCATTGCACAATCTATGACTGAAGCCAAATATGTTGCTGTAGCTAGCTGTTGCTCACAGATTTTGTGGATGGTTTCCACTTTGCAGGATTTCGGGTTAGACTATAAGAGTGTTCCACTGTTTTGTGATAACACTAGCGCTATTTGCATTGTAAACAACCCAGTTCAGCATTCTAGAACTAAACACATTGATGTGAGATATCATTTTCTCAGAGATCACAATGAGAAGGGTGATATTGAACTGCAGTATGTTGATACCCAGAACCAGATTGCCGATATTTTTACTAAACCACTTGATGCATCTCGATTTGCTTACTTGCGTGGGGAACTTGGTATTTGTCATCCTTACGGCATTTTGTGAGGGGGGCATGTTTTAATTATTTTGCGTGGTTTTCTTATGATGATTTGTTGATACACTTAGTTGCTTTTATATGCCTTTTGCTTGATTGTCTTTCTCATCATGCTCTCAGCTAGAGTTAATATATCTAATTTCACAATGAGCATGCTTTAACTTACAAAACCCTAATTTTGATAACTGCTTAGTCTTGTGTCCAGCATGTGTTATACAGAACTGCTTTAGCTATCTTTTATCTGCCTATTAGCTAGAATCCTTTCCTATGGATGCACAATTGCAACTTGAAAATTATAATGCTATTCATGAAATCATTCAAAAAAATTTTACACAACTAAAATCAATAGCCATGACTTTATGTGCTAAAAATGAAAAGATCTAGGCAGGTTTGCTTGTCACACTACTTTATTCTAGACTGCTTACCATAGCACCTTGGTATGAACTAGGATAACTTAGTGTCTGCCAAAATCATTGTCTTAAGCTTCTGATGGCCTGTCTTGACCTAGGCTTGGCATCGTTGGAAAGCATAAGGTGTATGAGCAAATAACCCCTGGCACTATCAAAAGAATTGCAAAGTCTAAATCAATTGCTAATCAAGCTTGCTAAATGCACCATGAATATTGGACGTGTTCTCTAGGTAGAAATTGTTTAGCTTTTGTAGTTTCTGTTTTCACTTGTCTAGACGTCTAGTCTGAGTGGTGATTTTTCTTTTCAAAAAATTGACAAATTCATGCCTCAAACATTGAATCTGGAATATATTCACTAGAGCTGAGCATTTGAGCCTGATAATCCAATTTGGCATATTTTTGCACTATATGTTGTCATACTTTTCATCATCTTGAAGCCTTGCATTTTCTGCTCCTTGATTCTTGCATTGCCAAAGGGGGAGAAAAATACCTAGTTTACCTACCTAAGGGGGGAAGACGAGTGGTGAAGCTCAAAGTGGGAGAGAAATTTTTTTGTTACTCCAAATGGAGAAATTATTGTCAAAGGGCTTTTCATGACTCAAGTCGATTGAAATTAATTAATCAAGTGACATGTTTTGGCTCTTTTTGAAGTTTTTATGGTCACTTGTGTGTTGAAAATCTTAAAATTTTCTTGAACTTGAATTTGGTTGTCAATGCACTCATCAAGGGGGAGATTCAGAAACAAAGTTGAAATGTGCCTCGGTTTCATGTTTGTGATGAGTGATTGACAAGTTTCCTTCTCTGGGCAAAGGGGTCCCTCCGAAGGGGTCACGAAGGCTGCGTGGGGTCGAGGTCGGTCCTCGGGTCAAGGTGCACCAGGCGAAGGCAAAGAGTGCGGTGGGTGGCTCTGGTAGAAGGTACCCCGAGGCAAAGTCCTCAGAGGGAGGCACTTCGAAGGGTGCTCCGGAAGGAGTGACTTCGGAGTATGGTGGACAAAGTCCTCAGCATTGAGGCAAGACGTTCGAAGTGTGCTCCGGATGGAGGCACTCGAAGGGACACCTGATGAAGGTCTCAAAAGTCAAGGTGCATTGAAGGCATGGTCCGGATAAGGGTCTTCGTAGAGTGTGCTCGGGGCTGAGACACTACGAAGGGGTGCTTATGGATATGCTTCATGCGGAGGCCTTGGACGGAGGGACTTCGGAAGGTGGCGAAGGTACTCCGAAGATGGGGCTTCGGAGTGTACCTGACTTGAGGTACTTCGGCCATGCATGGCTTCGGTACACGGACTGACGGAGTACGAGCTGGGTGTAGCTACAAAGTCGTGGTGGTCCACTCCAGAGGTGATGGTACGAAGGCTCAAGAGCTTTGATGGCTTCGGCTCAAAATCATCACTGTATCGAAGGCTGACTTCGGTGAAGCGAAGGCCTACGGGTTCAAGTGTTTCACCGAAGCTACTACACACCTCACGTGCGAAGGAGGCTTCAAAAGACTCCAAATGTGCAAAGGCTGATCGTGTCTGCTCTGCAAAAGTTGATACTGTCTCCTCTGTGAAGCTGACAAAAGAAGCCTCCAAATAAAGTAGACTACCATTTGTACCCCCTCATCTGGCTGAGACAAAAATAGTGTAAACCCTAGGGGTAAAGTAGTCTATTCACAGGGCTAAATAGTTCCTATAATTAGTGAAGGCTGGCTAGGTCTAGGTAACACTTTGAACAGCCATTTTTAGAACTCCAGAGCTAGCCGCCACCCTTGTACTCAGGCATGTGGATCTTTTTGTGTTCCCTGTTCATGCAATGAAATTTACATTATGTTCTTCATCTATTGCTTGAACTTGTATCTCTGTTTTGCACAACATGTGTTGATTTCTCTGTGATACACTTCGTTCTGTTCTGACCTGAGTGTGTGCACTGTTTCTTTTCTAGAGAAGGGTTATAGTGTTCTATGCATGCGAAGTGTGTGCCATTCAGTGTGAGTACGCTCTATGTAAACTGAGACAACCCCTCACTATTACTAGCAAAGCACTGAGTAGAGTGTGCTCGAAGCTTGTTTTCTTTCCTCATGAAAATCGGCTCTGTTTGCTTTTAGGCCTTCGAAATACGAAGCCTAGTACCAGTTGCTAGTGCGGAGTATCTGGTTGAAGTCGTCAGAGGGAAACCTCCTCCTGCGAAGGGTGAAGTGCGAAGCCTGCTCGAAGGCACCTTGTGTGTGGAGCCTGCACGAACCTAGCAGAGGTGTTTTTTTGGGTTTGTTGGTGAGAGCGAAATCTTCTTGACTTCGAACTTTTACTCTTTGCAAAGCCTAGTTCTGGAGCTGTAGAATACCTCCAAACCAGATCTCCAAAGGATGTGTTTGAAGCCTGTTCCACAGGAGACTGTTTTAAAAGAAGAATGTGGGATCAGAATGGCGACTAAAGGGGGGTGAATAGACACCTCGACAAATTATCGTGAATATGATGGCCTTTTCAAAAACATCCAACGCACCTCTAAAAGAACTAATTCTCTTAGAATGCACAAGTGGCTTAATAACTTGAATAAACTATAAATTAGAATGCTAGCAGATGGGATGGATTAACAAAATCAGCAATAATTTAAATTTCAAGTCCTGATCAGTGAATGAAACACAGATAAATTTAGTTTGAAGTTTGAATTACCGATAGCCTTTCTCTGTCGGCATTTGAAACACCGATTTAGTTCAATCGCTCAACGAAACACCGATAGGGTTTAGAAACTTCAGAGAACAGACTAAAAGCCAAATTTCAGAATGAGTTTGTTCTTTCACTAAAATTTCCCTTTCAGAATGTTTAGCAATATCCTAGGTGAATCCAAATTAACTAGAATAATTTGCAACTACATCCAAGAAGGAATACTGAATGAAATCTAATACATTTGAAGAATATTCAAGATGGTTTTTTGAATCTCAACAAGGAACTCTGCTTATGAAAATTCTGTAGCATATCAAAGTGACTTAGCTATATTTTTGCAAGTACATAATTGATCTGAATACTAACCAGAAACAAACATCAAAAAATATTCAAAACAGTAATTTCAGGATCTAAAACATAGAACCAAAACTGAGAACATTCTACAACTCAAGAAACTGCAGTCTACAAGTGCACTGGATGATGAACAGTTAATGCTGTTCGCCCTTGGCAGTGAATTCAGAACAGGAGGAGCACAAGAGAAAAAGCATCAAAAATTCCTTAATAATAATCAAAACACATGCTGAATGATCCACAGACCATAGTCAAAATATTTTGCATGTGTTCTCAGGATAGCAGACAAGAATAGTCCCAACTAAGTAAAACAGTATTGTTTTTAACTCTAAAAGATTGTACTCATTTCACTTGAAACAACATACACATTCAGATTTGATTCACTACACTCAATTTTCAGAAATGCTATAGATAACCATTTTGAAAACTGATTTCTGTGTACAAATTGTTCACATTCTTTTCAATGTTCACAAGATCATGACAAATACACAGGAATACTGAATGCCTCAGTGATGATAATCACTCTGGTCACCTTCAAGTGAGAAATTTCATTATGTTGTCTCTGTACTTATACTCAATCAAAGACTAGTTATCAAGCAACAAGAATCACTGGTTGCATTAATTCAGACAGAAAGGTATAAGAACACTGAAATTACTACTTGACAACACAGTACCAAGAAAAGGATCCTGAATCAAAATTCAAACCAGATTCAGATTAGACCAGATTGCATTTCATCAAGCAATTTTGCTGGACAATGCTCTGAACATAGGTAAAATCAGAAAGCAAAACTAGAGAAACATTTAGGCAAATACTCTTGTATCAATTCAGGTAAGAGCTGTGTAATTTAACACTTAATCTGTGATCAGGAGCAATGAATTGAGCAATCAGTCATGTAGAACTCAGATTACCTAAGAAACAATTTCAGCATTAAAACTGAGCACAGTAAACTTGCTGATTGAAAATACTGCAATTCTAGTTCATGGTGTCAAAGGTTCTAATCAGACACGGAACAACAACAGTAGCATTAACTATTCATGGTATGAAAAATTTAGTATGTTAGTGAATAGAAAGTACTGCTAATCCTTGGCAAATCAGAGAAACTTTGGCATTTGATGAGCAACAGGACTTATGACTGAGAAATGATGAGCTATAGTGCAACGCTTCCAATACAGAGAAGATTCTAGAATTACAATACTCTCTCAAGGTTTTCAGCCATATTGTTCAGCCGAAAATACTCAGCCAAAAAATTTATATTAAACATAAAACCATGGGATCAATCCAGCAACAATTAGTGATATTCAGCAAGTATTGAAACTTATGCAGTGGTTCCCTTCGAATCAAGCAGATTCATGACCGAAAGAAGTCATCCATCCTTCCTGTGCTAGTGCTCTAACTCGGTTGTAAATGCCCAGCACAAATCGTCAAACAACAATGCATCGGAAGTAAAACACAAACCAGATAATACTCGAAGAAGAGAGTAGCAAACTGAAGCCATGGCACAGCAAGCAATCAGACAAGAAAAAGACCGGACAAAATGCTTTCTAATCAGTAAAAAATCCGAAGAACAAGTGAACAAAAACTGGCAAGTCCAAGGTTCAAAATGATGAACAATATTGTGCTTTAACAGGTATCCCTCTGGTGGCAAATACTAGACAAGGAACAGGTATCAACCCAGATTTCTTAGGAATAAACTTGCCTGTAGTGAAGGTGAAAAGAAGTCAAGCAGAACTATCTGGAAACAAGATCAGAGAATAAGAAAAACTGCATGCAGTGCTTCCCTAGACATTAGAATAATATTCACGGCTCTACTGGCTTGCTACTCTGGGATGACAATGAACAAGCAGCGCACAACACAAGCTAAGACTTGAAAATTGATGAGCTACAGAAATCAGTCGGCAAATCACAGAGAAGAAAGATGAACGAAGTATTAGCTGATCAAAATAAACCAAGTGTCATCAAATAGCAAATTAGGCTAAAAAAATTTCCTCGAGAACTTTTCAATGAAGATGAACAGAATCACACTCACCTGAAACTTTGAAGATGACGCGTTGTTTGGCATCGCTCTACTAGGTTACAGTGAAGGCACCACATGGTACAGGGACAAGCTGACGGTTGGAGAGATTAAAAGAGCAAATACTCAAAAATGACAGCCACCAAGAGTTCTAATAAAGTGGGCAGCCCAAACCCTAGGGTATGTAGGCCTTTAAATAGGCACATCCTAGAGGGACATTTTATAAGAGGACCGTTGAGAAAACTCAGATTAACTAAAAGACCATGAGATATTTTCAGAATTACATATTCTGAAAAATACCCCTATTGGACTCTAATTATTACAACTTTGACCCTATACTTTTAATATAATTTCAGAATTTTGACAATTCCGAAAAATACTAAAAGTTTACACTTAATCTAAATTACTAAACAAAAATAAACTCCTAATTATTGGAATTTAAAAATATTTAGGGATGAGACGGTTTTCCGCAAAAACCGACAAAACCTCCTCGATCGCCGACAAGTGTCGCCAATCTGCGAACTCGACCGCCAGCAAGTCTCTCCTGCTCTCGATCCCCTCGAGCCGCCTGATCACTTGCACTGGCCTCCCTTTCACTGACTTGACCGTCACCCTGTCTCGATCATCCGTCCGTCCATGTCTTGCTCTATCTCCTCGTGCACTCCTGAGATCATCTCCAACTTCACCTGGCATCCTTGATCCTCTAGCATTGAGCACCACCCTTGATCACCCACCGCTGACAGTTGGTTAGCATCTCTACCCTGCACATATGAGACAAGCCAAAACACGAAACACGACGCACACCGACCCCCTCAGCATAGACCATTCATAACCCCACATTGAACCCTTCGATGCAATCAAACCATCACTCACTCATTCACTCGATCGCTCATCCTTATCAATCACTCATCATAAAGACAGAAACCACAGTGCGATCACACTTGGTTTCACAATCTCCCCCTTGATGAGTGCATTAACAACCCCAAAAAAATACATGATGAAAGTTACAAGTTAAGCGCACAAGTGACCATAAAAACTCAGAAAAGAGCAAAACAAGTCACTTGGTAAAAGATCTCCTCCTTGGGCAAAAAATCATGCAACACATTCTTCCTATCTTTGGCAAAAGCATCGATGTATCATGAAAGCCATTACTCCCCCTTAACCAAGCAATCATCCAAAAACCTCCAAAAGCATCATGTAAACCATTTCTTCTCCTTTGGCAATGCAAGCATCAAGATGATAAAAAAGATGCAAAGAGGGGTGTGAGGGTAGAGTATAGATGCAAGCTTCTAAAACATGAGCAATTCAAATTGCAGTACAAACAAGCATTTGCCTTGAATATTGTCTAAAAGTACCATATGACAAGCTCACGTGAATACTATCTAAATAAAAGGTATGAGCAAGCATTTTCAGATTTCAGCAAATAAAAAGCATCACCACTCAAACTAGCATACTAGACATGGCAAGGCATGAGATGCAAAAGCTAATCAAATACTAACCAGATAAGCATATGCCACTACAAGGAGCTTCAGCAAACTTGATATGCAATGAATTTAAACATTTCATTTTTGTGGCAGGGGTTATTTGCATGTCAACCATATGCTAACCGACCAAGCTGAGCCTCGATCAAGCAAAAGATCATCGGAAGCTTAAAGCATTGGTCTCAGTATATACTACAATGTCCTAGTTCTTACCAAAGTGCTATGGTAAGCAGTCCAGAACAAAGTAGTGCGACAAAGCAAACCCACCAGGATCTTTTCAATTTCAGTGCAAAATAGCATGAATATCATTTTCATTTTTTCATTTTTCATTTTTCATTCAATTTAATTTTCAGCAAAATATTTTTGATAAAATCAAGTTGCGTATTAGCATCCAAGTGAAAAAAGAACCTAGCTATCAGGTGTGTAAAAGATAGCAAATGCACTCAACCTATTCATGCTAGTTTCTAGACTAAGGAGTGATCATTTTCAAGTTTTCACAAATAAAAGTCATACTCATGACAATTATCAGATGTATCCAAGACAATCATAATCAACAGTATTAAAGACAATACTATAAGGGTATAACAAAGCATGTACTTGTAAAAGCAATTAATCATATTACAGAAGCTCAAGCATTGATACACAACTCCCCCTCAAAACATGCTAGAAGATTTTGAATGCTCAGTGATAGGGTGACTGAAAAACTGTTTTGGAATCTAGTATTGCAAAACTCAAGAACCAGGTAAAGTGTGTGGTCTACCTACAAAGCGCGAACCTGGAAAACGACGAGGTATCCCAACCTGTCAGGAAACAAAGCCTCTTACACGTGGTCTAGCACCATATCAAGCATGGTGTGCACCACGAGGGGCAAAATCACTCATGAAACCATGTGGAGCTTCGAAATCAGAATAATAGTGAAAAGCAGACTCATGCATACCTAAAGATGGGTAATACATGTCTTGAAAGCTCATCGCAAAAGAACGTCGTTCATCCTTGATACGACAAAAGCAAAACCCAACCAAGTGACCCACCCGATGATAATATGAACAGTGATACACTCTCTTGGGTGTGTGAGCATAGGTCTCAGGTGCAAATCTCACAGTCTTCTTGGGTTTTTCCTGAGAAGTTTCCTTTGGTGGATGAAGGGCTTTCTTTGTAGGTTGAGTAGGATTCTCGACTTTTTGAATGATGTCTAACTGGGCTCTTTCTTTCTCAAGGGTTGTGGGTGGAGTGAACACTGTTTCGCTCAGAGTGTTTGGAGTGGTTCTCTCATAGCCCAACCCTAGAGCTAACCCTACACTATCAGCACACAATTTTGTTTTAGCCAAAAGCAAATCCATTCTACCCTTCCCTTCAGTGCATTTTTCAACCACGGAGAGAAGATAATCATTTTCACATTTTAATTTTTCAACTTGCTCTCTAGCAAAGCTGAGTTGGTCCTTAAGGGTGATGCATGTGGGACATGCCGGCTACACATCCTTTGAACACTCAGCACTCTCCAATCTAGCCTTAAGTTCATCGACATGCCTATCTATCAAATTAATGCTCTCAACAAGTAAAGGACAGTTCATGCATTCGTTGATGACATCAGGACTAGATTCCACCACCAACAGCTGCTTTTCAGTAATTTCAAGTTTTCAACAGTTTGAGCATGTGTAAAACGCAGCTGAGCAAGTTCATTCATAACAATCAGACAGGACTCACATTCAGCATCATCAGACTTTGATTTTAAGATTGCAAGTTCAGTGGAAAAGATTCAAGTCTGAGTTTTAGATCTTTTTGTTCTTTAAGAGCAAGTTTAAGTAATCTATCCTGAGAACAGACAACATCATGTAATTCATCAATCTGAACAAGAAGCTGATCACGGGATAGATATACCTGAGATGTGTCGAGCTCGTCGCTACTGTGGATGCTATCGGCCATGAAGCAAAGGCCGGTGAAGTCCATTCTTTTCTTCTCCTTTTCTTCTTTCTTGGATGGCTCTTCTTCATCGGAGCTTGGCTCCTCACTTGATGTACTATTGATGTCGCTGAGGGCGGCCAAAAATGCTCTGGCTACTCTCTTAGCCACTTTGTCATGCTTCCCCTTAAAGAAGGGTTTCTTGTTCCACTTTTGGTACTTGTGCTCATTTTCATTTTTCATTTTTCATTTTTCATTTTTAGTTTAGGGCAATTCGCTTTTATGTGAGAAGTATCTCCACATTCAAAACAACCCCGACACTGTAACACCCCAAAATTTAAAAGGAATAAAAATATTAATTAATTCAATTTCCTTGAATTTTATTATTTTAAAAATACCTTTAAATACCCTTCAATACCATTTTGAACTACAGCATAGAGTAAATGGCCAAACCAGGGGCTGAAACTTTTTATGTATGATCCTAAGACCAAAATAGATTTTTGAGAATTTTTATAAATTTTTACCAAGCTTGGAAGTAGTCCTAATATTTTAATCTATTTCCTGGAATTATTTTTATTCAGAAATATTTTGAAACAGTAACGGGCCTCCCTCCTCCCTTCTCTCTCTCCCGGCCATCCCACCCATCACCCTCACCCGCCTCCGTCTGACAGCCCGACCCCACCCGTCAGCCTCCCCTCTCACCCGCTCGATCCCGCTGCCCGGTGGCCCCCGCTTGTCAGGTCCTTCGTCCCCACGAGATCCGCCCCCAAATCCCCCCCTCGCCGGCCGAAACCCTAGCCCCCCTCGGATTCGCTCTCGCCGGCCCCCTCTCCCTAATTACTCGTCGGCATTGAATTCCCCGTGTCCTCCCGACCGTTTCCCCCATTACTTCACCACGTCATCGCCCCCGGATCGAGCGCGCGCATGCATGGCAGGAGCTCGCCAGCGTTGAAGTGAGGCTTTACTCCCGGCCTCCCCCGATTACGCCCCCTCTGCCCCCGCCGACGACCCTATATAAACCCCCTGGCCGTCCGCAATGCACCCCTACGCCCCGTCACTGCGAAAACAAACCAGAGCGCTTCCCCTTCGGTTTTTAACACCTCACCGCCGCTCCTACTCCGATCGCCCCTCGCCGTCACTAGTAACCTCCTCCGCCCTAGCCAACCACACCGCCGTGACCACAAGGACGTAGTCGACCCCGACCGCCCCTCCGCCATCGACGAACCTCGCCGGAACGCCGTCGCCGACAATGACCCGAAACCACCTCGCCGTCTACCCTCGTCGTCGGCCACGCCCCGTCGTCCCCGGACCACCGTAGAGGTACCCTCGTGATCCCCGCAATGTCCTCTTTCTGTTTTAGGCCTTAGCTTCGACCGCCATCGCTCGCCGTGGCCTCTGGCCCGCTCACTATCGCTGGAGAAGACGACCGGCACGGGCTGAGTACCCGTGCCGTGTGGGATTCACGCGCGACCGTGCGATCTGGATCTGACGGTGACGATTAATTCCCGCGTGCGATTTAATCAGATCCGTTAGATCTCGGCCAAGGGGTACGTTTTAATCTCGTGCGTCCGTTAGTATTCAAAACCCACGTTTAATCTCAGCCGTCCATCGCAAACTGGTTCGACCTTTTAATCTCGCGCGTCCATTTTCACTTAACGCCCCCTGCCTCGTCCTCGCGCGTTGGATCTGGATCCAACGGTCCAGATTGGGCCGGACCACGCGCACAGTGCGCGGGTTCACCGTGGGCCTGGCTCATTGTGGACCCGAGGGGATTTAAATTTAAAAATAAATTCCAGAAACTGCTTTAAACTTGTAAAACTCATATCTGGCGCATTTTAACTTCAAAAATTGCCATTCCACTTTCAGAAAATTTGTATTATTATTCTCTACATGTTCATTCAATAAAAACCATATGTTTACTTTAGATTTTTCATATTTATTTAAATCGGTATTCAAATGCCCTTAGGGTAAAAATATAAATTCAAATATTTAAACTTCAGTAAAATTTATATTTATTCCTTTCTGTTCATATACTGAAAACCACCCATTTGACATGAACTTTTCATTTTAAAATTTATTAGGAAACTTAAAATGAGACTACTCACATTTAAAACCCCCTTTTTATATAGGACCACCTTTCATTATAATTCCTTCTAAAATTATTTATAAAACAAATTTCAGAAACTTAACAACGTGGTTTTCATTCAATTAAACCAACTTAAACCTATGTGCTCATTGTGTGATTTTATATTGTTTAGAGTGGATGTTGTATTTATTTTATTTTACTTTATTTATATTGGAAAGACTACGACGCCACTGAGGAGCCGGAATACTTCCCGGAAGTCCCTCCCTCGCCTTTCGCTGAACAAGGCAAGTCACCAAACCAATCTTTTGAGCATATTGAACCCATGTTTGATTAAACTATCGCTAAAACACATAGGTTATACATGCATTAGTAAAATGAACCCTTACAATATATTTATTTAGGATCCCCCGACCTTGATGTGCAACCCAAGCCATGCTATCTCGCCTAATCTCCTTGTCACCACATGATTAATGATATTAGCTAGTGTCCAATGTATTGACACGATCGCTATAGAATAAAAATGAGTCGTAGTAAAATGGTTCTACTATATGATCCCCGTTACTTCTTATCCTTGGATTTCTGTTGGTGATGAGTTATGGTTGTGAGTGTATGCATGATGGGTTCCGGGTGCAAGCTAGGGCATTGGTTGGTAGCACCTGGGGCACTATAAGGACTGGTCTGAGGGATCCGTTGCTATACACTTCCGTACTAACCACAAGTCTAATGGGTAAGTCCTAACTAAGGTATGGAGTGTTCCAAACCGAGGCCACCATTTGGAGATGGGTCAAGAAGCACCTGCAGGTGGCTTGTACCAATGTGGCGCAAAAGGGGGTGCGACGTTAGTCGGGATGCGGCCCGGCGCGCCGGCGAAACCTAGAGCGGGTGGTTATCGCTTGGAGCATTTCATGCCGAGGTTTTGGCACGAGTTCCCGTGGTATGGGTCATCTCGTTTGGGATGAGTGCGTGCCTTGTGGGTACAGTAGTACATCTCTGATCAGAGTCTTAAATCTTTTCAAAAAGCCGAGCCCACGGTCAAGGGCGGGTTGCGTGACATCCCAGAGTTAGATTACTTTGAATATGTATGTGCATGATGGTTTGACATGTAAGGACTGTTGTGCGAGGAGGTAAAACGTACTCCTCGAGTTAGATGATGTTGTTGATGCTCATGTTTACTTTTCCGCATGATTAAATTTTACTACACTAAATGTAATAACTGAAAAATGTACTTTTCCGCAATGTTAGCCATTACCCTTTCTTTTTTATTATCCTGCATTATTACTTGCATTTGCGGTGGCTTGTTGAGTACTTTTTGTACTCATACCCGTTGGACCCCACAGAGGATGCCTACTATGAAGACAGTCTGGAGTAGTGACTCAGTCAAGAAGAAAGATCCTGAAGAAGGCGTTCGTCATGCTTTTTAATTATTTTTATCATTTTTATTAAATTCTGATGTAATAAATATGGTCTGCGCACCATAAATATTGTCGTATGTACGATTGTCGCATGATGAACCTCTTGTATTATTGTTTTTCTTTGGAAATTCAATAATGTTCCGATTTGATAAATCGGGGTGCCACAAGATGGTATCAGAGCCGACTTGACTGTAGGAAGCCAAACAGATCCGCCTAGCCATTAGCTAAAGAAAATTATTTCTCGAAAACATACTTTATAAACTTTGTTCCTCCCCTCACTTTTTCTTCAACTTGCTGTGTTGTAGATGCCTGTCTACCAAGTCCACAGCTACTGTCGCCACTTCGAGGGCTTCGTCTGGGAGCTCCGGATGATGCTCACATTCCTCGGGTTCCTCTTCGAGCCCGAATTCCAAGGAGTATACTTGGAGGAGTTTGCCGGACCCTGCGACGTCTCCCTCACCGTCCACGGCTCCGGAGAGCATCTGCCATCCTACACCACCGCACTTGGAGGCCCGACGTTCGACGTCGCGTGCCAACGAGTCGCTCTCCAGGCCCTTATGGAGCTGATGATGATCTACGATGATCGTCTTCAGAACTCATCTTTTCGGCTTGTGCCGAAACGCACTCCCGGCGCCTACCGTAGCATCTACCTCGGAGTTCACTCCGTGCGTGATCCGGTCATGGCCCGGCAGTCGCGTCTTCTTCAGGCTATGGACAATCTCCTTACTGAGTCGGTGCTCGACGCCGATGAGCACCATGAGACGGTTGAGTTTCTTCGTGAAGAGACGAAGAACTTGATCCAGCAAAACGGCGAGCTGCAGCGCAAGATCATGCAGCTGTAGAAGGACATCGCTGAGATGGTTCCTCTCCTTCCTAGGAAGAGGAAGCCCATCCGTGAGCCCGTCCCTCGCCCCAAGCGGATCCCACCTCACCCCTCCACCGCCGGACCGTCTACCGCCAGCGCCCCTGCACCACGCCCCGGCCTCATCTCCGACCCCATCATCGAGAATTTTCTCGAGCCCTCCATCCCTCGGGAGCCGCGTGCTCGTGGTTCCGAGAGCACGGAGACCGCCTTTGGTGGCGATTAGGCGTTAGAGGCCGCTATTTTAAATAAAGCAAAATTTTGTATGTGGTGCTATCTACAACGAGTGTGTTGTGGGTAGAATAAAAGCTTAATTGTAATGAACAATTTTTACCACTTTATATATATGCTTGAACCTTATGAGATATGTTTGATTGTATTATTGTTTCATCATCTTTTTGCCTTATAACGTCGTATATTCAGAAGATGGCCGACCACCAGAACACCGGCTCCAACAACGGAGAAGGAAGCCGTGACGCGCCCGAGGGTGTTGTACCCAACTGGGGTGCAACAGGCCCACGTCAGTCTGGGTCGCCATCCGCCAACCACCCTACTTTGGCGGAGATGATGGCGAATCAGAACCAGCTGATCACCGCCCTCCTCACTCAGATGCAGCACCAACAGACTCAGTTGGACCGTCTGCAGAATGGGGAAGTCACCCCTCGCGCACCAGCACCCGCACCCGCTCCCCAACTCTCGGAGTTCCTGCGTGTGCGTCCCCCTATCTTCTCGAGCACCACCAACCCAATGGAGGCCGGAGATTGGCTCCGTACCATTGGAAAGAAGCTTGACCTCCTCCCCTGCACCGACCGAGAGCGAGTGGCCTTCACCACTCATCAGCTCTAAGGTCCCGCCGCCGAATGGTGGGACAACTACCGTGAGTCCCAGCCTGAGGACCACGTGGTGACATGGGCGGAGTTCACCATCGCTTTTCGTGCCGCCCACATCCCCGCCGGTGTCATCGCGGTGAAGCAGCAGGAGTTCCGCGACGTACAATAGGGCAGTCGGACTGTCATGGAGTACCTCCATGAGTTCAACCGCCTCGCCCGCTACGCACCGGAAGAAGTGTGCATCGACGCCCTCCGCCAAGCCAAGTTCCTCCGGGGACTCAAGGATGAGCTGTCCATCCAGCTCGTCGCCACCGACTACGCCGACTTCCAACGGCTAGTCAATAAAGCGCTCATCCAAGAGACTGAGCAGAACAGGTTGGACCTCAAGAAGAGGAAGATGATCGCCTTCAAGCATCAGCAGGCGAACTCTCAGAGGCCCCGCTTCGTCCCTCCGCCACCAGCACCCGCCTACCATCCTCGGCCCGCCTATAGGCCACCTCACGCCGCTGGTGGATCCAACGCCGGGCATCCTCGCCCCGCTCCACCAGCTCCGGCCGCTCAGCCGACGCCAGCCGCCAAGGCCCCAATCTTGAAGGATCGCCAAGGGAGACCGGTTGTCTGCTTCAACTGCCGCAAGGAAGGGCACTACTCGCACCAGTGTCCCCACCCCAAGAAGCCCCAAGGCGCGGCACCCAACCAGGCGGTTCGTGCCCGCGTCAACCACATCAACACAGAGGAAGCTCAGGAGGCTCCCGAAGTCGTGCTCAGTACGTTTACTGTGAATTCCGTACCAGCTACGATTTTATTTGACTCTGGAGCAACACACACTTTCATCTCGGAGGATTTTGTGAAAATCAATGAATTGGACGTACTCCCTCTATCCGTCCCCATGGTGATTGCCACTCCCGGCAATAGAACCTTAGCCCGCTTATACAACCCTAAGGTTCAGATAGAGATCCAAGGAGTATTATTCCGGGCCGAGCCAGTCCTCATAAAATGCACTGGACTCGACCTCATCCTAGGGATGGATTGGTTGATGAAGCACAAGGGAGTGATCGACTGTGCCAACAAGTCCATCACAGTGACCAACCCTGAAGGCGAAGCCGTCACTTTTCGGATGACCAGTCGCCAACCACTCGAAGCCTCCCTCCACTCGCTAGCTCTTGAAGAAGTACCCATAGTCAAGGAGTTCATGGACGTCTTCTCTGAAGACCTACCAAGAATGCCTCCCAAGCGGGACATCGAATTCAGAATCAAACTTGTCCCCGGGACCACTCCAATCTCCAAGCACCCATACCGGATGGCCGCCAATGAATTAGCCGAGGTCAAGAGCAACATCGAAGACCTAGAGTAGAAAGGGTACATCCGACCGAGTACCTCACCCTGGAGTGCACCGGTCATCTTCGCCATGAAGAAAGACAAGACCAAGAGGATGTGTGTGGACTATAGAGCCCTAAACGACGTAACCATCAAGAACAAGTACCCATTGCCTCGGATCGACGACCTGTTCGATCAACTGAAAGGATCCTCGGTGTTTTCCAAGATTGACCTCAGGTCATGTTATCACCAATTGAGAATTAGGGAAGAGGACATACCCAAGACTGCCTTCACCTCCCGCTATGGACTCTACGAGTATATAGTGATGTCGTTCGGACTCACGAATGCCCCGGCCTTTTTCATGAACATGATGAACAATGTTTTCATGGAGTTCTTGGATAAGTTCATCGTGGTATTCATCGACGATATCCTTGTCTACTCTAAGACCAAGGAGGAACACGAGACTCACCTCTGCCTGACCCTCGGAAAGCTAAGGGAACATCAGTTGTACGCCAAATACAGCAAGTGCGAATTTTGGTCGTCTGAGGTGAAATTCCTCGGTCATGTTATATTTGCCGGAGGAATAGCAGTGGACCCAACCACCATGGAAGCAGTAACCAACTGGCTACAGCCCACGACCGTGACCGAGATCCGGCGCTTTTTCGGATTAGCCGGATACTACCGCCGGTTCATCGAGAATTTTTCAAAGATCGCCAAACCTATGACCAGGCTATTGCAGAAGGAAATAAAGTTTGAATGGACCCCCAACTGCGAAGAAAGCTTCCAGACCCTCAAGAAGAAGCTCGTGTCAGCTCCTATACTGACTTTGCCAGACATCCGGAAGGACTTCCACATCTACTGTGATGCCTCTCGTCAAGGATTGGGATGCGTCTTAATGCAAGAAGGGAAGGTGATATCCTACGCCTCCCGACAACTGAGACCGCATGAGCTGAACTACCCAACCCATGACCTGGAATTAGCAGCCGTGGTTCGTGCCTTTAAGATATGGAGACATTACCTTGTGGGGAATCGGTGTGAGGTCTTCACCGACCACAAGAGCCTCAAGTACATATTCACCCAATCGGACCTGAACCTCAAGCAAAGGAGATGGTTGGAACTGATCAAGGATTACGACTTGGGCATCCATTATCATCCAGGCAAGGCCAATGTGGTGGCAGACGCCCTTAGTCGAAAAGGGTACTGCAACGCCATCATGATTCAGGACCAGGCTCCTTTACTTTACAAGGAGATGGAAAGGCTGAACTTAGGGATCACCACCCGAGCGTACCTCGCTGCCTTGGAGTCTCGGCCTGTCTTGATAGACCAGATCCAAGAAAAGCAGAAGGAAGACCCGGACATCTTGGAGATCCAACAGAACATGCGGAAGGGTAAAGCCCCCGGATTTTCCGAGGACGAGCATGGCACCGTCTGGTTCGGAAACCGGATATGCGTACCCGACAAGCCTGAGTTTAAGACTCTCATCTTTCAAGAAGCCCACGATACTCTATACTCCATTCATCCTGGGAGTACAAAGATGTATCAAGATCTGAAGGAAAAATATTGGTGGGTCAGCATGAAGAGAGAAATAGCTGAGTATGTGGCCAAGTGCGACACATGCCGGCGAGTCAAGGCAGAGCATCAAAGACCTGCCGGACTTCTTCAACCCCTCAAAGTCCTTGAGTGGAAGTGGGAAGAGATAGGAATGGACTTCATCATGGGACTGCCCAGAACCCAAGCTGGTCACGATTCCATCTGGGTGATCGTCGACCGACTCACCAAGGTAGCTCACTTCATCCCGGTCAAGACGACTTACACTGTCACCAAGTTGGCGGAGTTGTATATGACCCGGATCGTGTGCCTTCACGGAGTTCCCAAGAAGATTGTATCTGACCGTGGGAGTCAGTTTACCTCCAAGTTTTGGAAGAACCTTCAAGAGGAACTCGGCACCCGGCTGAACTTTAGCACCTCCTATCATCCACAGACCGACGGTCAAACCGAAAGGGTCAACCAGATATTGGAAGATATGCTTAGAGCTTGCGCTCTAGACTTTGGCGGAATGTGGGACAAGAACTTACCCTATGCAGAGTTCTCCTACAACAACAGCTATCAAGCCAGCCTGCAAATATCCCCGTTCGAAGAACTTTGTGGGCGCAAGTGCAGAACGCCGCTGCTCTGGGATCAGACCGGAGAGTCGTAGCTGTTTGGGACAGATATACTAAGAGAAGCTGAAGAGAAGGTCAAGATCATAAGGGACCGGTTAAAGATAGCCCAGTCCCGACAGAAGAGCTACGCTGATAACCATCGAAGAGACCTAACCTTTGAGGAGGGCAATTATGTCTATGTCTGAGGCACTCAAAGGTTCAACATGAAAGGCAAGCTAGCACCCTGCTACGTCGGACCTTTTCAGATCCTCCGACGGCAAGGAGAAGTGGCATATCAACTGGAACAGCCTCCATCCTTAGCAGGAGTTCACGATGTGTTCCATGTCTCTCAGCTGAAGAAGTGCCTTCGTGTGCCCGCCGAGCAAGCCGATCTTCAACAGCTCAACGTCCAAGAAGACTTGACCTACATCGAGAAACCCATCAAGATCTTGGAAACCAAAGAAAGAGTAACCAGGAGTCGTGTAGTTCACTTCTGCAAGGTTCAGTGGGACAATCACCCCGCTGAAGAAGCCACATGGGAAAAAGAAGACGAACTGAAAGCCCAATACCCCGAGTTATTCGAGTAACGTTCCAATCTCGAGGATGAGATTCTTTGTAAGGGGGATAGGTTTGTAACACCCCAAAATTTAAAAGGAATAAAAATATTAATTAATTCAATTTCCTTGAATTTTATTATTTTAAAAATACCTTTAAATACCCTTCAATACCATTTTGAACTACAGCATAGAGTAAATGGCCAAACCAGGGGCTGAAACTTTTTATGTATGATCCTAAGACCAAAATAGATTTTTGAGAATTTTTATAAATTTTTACCAAGCTTGGAAGTAGTCCTAATATTTTAATCTATTTCCTGGAATTATTTTTATTCAGAAATGTTTTGAAACAGTAACGGGCCTCTCTCCTCCCTTCTCTCTCTCCCGGCCGGCCCAGCCCATCACCCTCGCCCGCCTCCATCTGACAGCCCGATCCCACCCGTCAGCCTCCCCTCTCACCCGCTCGCGCCCGCTGCCCGGTGGCCCCCGCTTGTCATGTCCTTCGTCCCCGCGAGATCCGCCCCCAAATCCCCCCCTCATCGGCCGAAACCCTAGCCCCCCTCGGATTCGCTCTCGCCGGCCTCCTCTCCCTAATTACTCGTCGGCATTGAATTCCCCGCGTCTTCCCGACCGTTTCCCCCATTACTTCACCGCGTCATCGCCCCCGGATCGAGCGCGCACATGCATGGCAGGAGCTCGCCGGCGTTGAAGTGAGGCTTTACTCCCGGCCTCCCCCGATTATGCCCCCTCTGCCCTCGCCGACGACCCTATATAAACTCCATGGCCGTCCGCAATGCACCCCTACACCCTGTCACTGCGAAAACAAACCAGAGCGCTCCCCCTTCGGTTTTTAACACCTAACCGCCGCTCCTACTCCGATCGCCCCTCACCGTCGCTAGTAACCTCCTCCGCCCAAGCCAACCACACCGCCGTGACCGCAAGGACGTCGTCGACCCCGACCGCCCCTCCGCCATCGACGAACCTCACCAGAACGCCGTCGCCGACAAGGACCCGAAACCACCTCGCCGTCTACCCTCGTCGCTGGCCACGCCCCGTCATCCCCGGACCACCGCAGAGGTACCCTCGTGATCCCCGCAATGTCCTCTTTTCGTTTTAGGCCTTAGCTTCAACCGCCATCGCTCGTCGTGGCCTCTGGCCCACTCGCCATCGCCGGAGAAGACGACCGACACGGGCTGAGTACCCGTGCCGTGTCATATTCATGCGCGACCGTGCGATCTGGATCCGACGGTGACGATTAATTCCCGCGTGCGATTTAATCAGATCCGTTAGATCTCGGCAAAGGGGTACATTTTAATCTCGTGTGTCCGTTAGTATTTAAAACCCGCGTTTAATCTCAGCCATCCATCGCATACCGGTTCGACCTTTTAATCTCGCGCGTCCATTTTCACTTAACGCCCACGCCTCGTCCTCGCGCGTTGGATCTGGATCCAACGGTCCAGATTGGGGCGGACCACGCGCACAGTGCGCGGGTTCACCGTGGGCCTGGCTCACCGTGGACCCGAGGGGATTTAAATTTAAAAATAAATTCCAGAAACTGCTTTAAACTTGTAAAATTCATATCTGGCGCATTTTAACTTCAAAAATATCCATTCCACTTTCAGAAAATTTGTATTATTATTCTCTACATGTTCATTCAATAAAAACCATATGTTTACTTTAGATTTTTCAAATTTATTTAAATAGGTATTCAAATGCCCTTAGGGTAAAAATATAAATTTAAATATTTAAACTTCAGTAAAATTTATATTTATTCCTTTCTGTTCATATACTGAAAACCACCCATTTGACATGAACTTTTCATTTTAAAATTTATTAGGAAACTTAAAATAAGACTACTCACATTTAAAACCCCTTTTTTATATAGGACCACCTTTCATTATAATTCCTTCTAAAATTATTTATAAAACAAATTTCAGAAACTTAACAACATGGTTTTCATTCAATTAAACCAACTTAAACCTATGTGCTCATTGTGTGATTTTATATTGTTTAGAGTGGATGTTGTATTTATTTTATTTTACTTTACTTTATTTATATTGGAAAGACTACGACACCACCGAGGAGCCGGAATACTTCCCGGAAGATCCTCCCTCGCCTTTCGCTGAACAAGGCAAGTCACCAAACCAATCTTTTGAGCATATTGAACCCATGTTTGATTAAACTATCGCTAAAACACATAGGTTATACATGCATTAGTCAAATGAACCCTTACAATATATATATTTAGGATCCCCCGACCTTGATGTGCAACCCAAGCCATGCTATCTCGCCTAATCTCCTTGTCACCACATGATTAATGATATTAGCTAGTGTCCAATGTATTGACACGATCGCTTTAGAATAAAAATGAGTCGTAGTAAAATGGTTCTACTATATGATCCCCGTTACTTCTTATCCTTGGATTTCTGTTGGTGATGAGTTATGGTTGTGAGTGTATGCATGGTGGGTTCCGGGTGCAAGCTAGGGCATTGGTCAGTAGCACCCGGGGCACTATAAGCACCGGTCTGAGGGATCCATTGCAATACACTTCCGTACTAACCACAAGTCTAATGGGTAAGTCCTAACTAAGGTATGGAGTGTTCCAAACCGAGGCCACCATTTGGAGATGGGTCAAGCAGCACCTGCGGGTGGCTTGTACCAATGTGGTGCAAAAGGGGGTGCGACATTAGCCGGGATGCGGCCCGGCGTGCCGGCGAAACCTAGAGCGGGTGGTTATCACTTGGAGCATTTCATGCCGAGGTTTTGGCACGAGTTCCCGTGGTATGGGTCATCTCGTTTGGGATGAGTGCGTGCCTTGTGGGTACAGTAGTACATCTCTGATCAGAGTCTTAAATCTTTTCGAAAAGCCGAGCCCACGGTCAAGGGCGGGTTACGTGACATCCCACAGTTAGATTACTTTGAATATGTATGTGCATGATGGTTTGACATGTAAGGAGTGTTGTGCGAGGAGGTAAAACGTACTCCTCGAGTTAGATGATGTTGTTGATGCTCATGTTTACTTTTCCACATGATTAAATTTGACTACACTAAATGCAATAACTGAAAAATGTACTTTTCCGCAATGTTAGCCATTACCCTTCCTTGTTTATTATCCTGCATTATTACTTGCATTTGCGGTGGCTTGTTGAGTACTTTTTATACTCATACCCGTTGGACCCCACAGAGGATGCCTACTATGAAGACAGTCCGGAGTAGCGACCCAGTCAAGAAGAAAGATCCTGAAGAAGGCGTTCATCATGCTTTTTAATTATTTTTATCATTTTTATTAAACTCTGATGTAATAATATGGTCTGCGCACCATGAATATTGTCGTATGTACGATTGTCGCATGATGAACCTCTTGTATTATTTTTTTTCTTTGGAAATTCAATAATGTTCCGATTTGATAAATCGGGGCGCCACAGAGACCCTCCTTTCCTCTAATCTCGTCTTTCATTATAGAAGCGTGTGAACTTCGTGACAATGAGAGCTAGCTCCTCATCATCTAGAGTGTCCACCTGTTCTTTTGTGACAGAGACTAGGGAGGACAAGTCAAAACCTCCAGAATAAGCACAAACTCTAGAACCACTAGAAAGACTCCCTCCAGATGAGGTACCACTGTAAGGACTGGAAACTAAAGCAATAGAAGGCAATAAAGAGTTTCCAAATCCTGGACGAGACGCCTTGGCAATCTCAGTGGACTTAAGCTTACTGAAGAGTTCGTCGCAAGTTAGAGTGTCAAAGCTCGCCAACTCTTCAATACTAGAGATCTTCAGCTCCCATATGCTACGATCAAGAGCATAGAGAAATTTGATCACCCTATCATGGTCTAAATAAGCTAAAGTCCCAGTGGAGCACAAGTTGCTCACAATTCCATCAAATCGAGAAAACATGGCATCTACAGATTCACCGGGGCCTTGCACAAACATTTGGTATTCTTGATTATAAGTGATTTGCCTCCTAGCCTTAATCTGAGAAGTGCCATCATGAAAGGTTTTCAAAGTAGTCCAAATTTCTCTTGCAGTTCGTAGGTGTTGGACCCTATCAAACTCATTGCGACTCATACTGATGAACAATATGTTTCTTGCTTTGCTATTACAGTCGTACTGTAACTTCTCAGTCTATGAAGTGTGAGTTTCAGGAATCACATATTAGGAATCAACAATGTCCCAAATTGCACTTCCTTGGCTCAGTAAATAAGCCTCTATGCGCACCTTCCAATAAGCAAAATCTCGACCATCAAACATCGGAATCTTAGAGTTCTTGTCCATGTCGCCACAAGGATCACAAACCGGTTAAGGTCAACTGGTGATCTAACCGGCTCTGATACCAATGGCGACT
Organism: Zizania palustris; assembly: GCA_019279435.1. NCBI lineage: Eukaryota > Viridiplantae > Streptophyta > Magnoliopsida > Poales > Poaceae > Zizania > Zizania palustris. The sequence goes on from JAAALK010000082.1 coordinate 1,686,765, forward strand.
AGAGGGGGGTGAATAGGCGCCTCGACAAATTCTCGTGAATATGATGGCCTAATTTTCAAAAACACCCAACACACCTCTAAAAGAACTAATTCCCTTAGAATGCACAAGTGGCTTAACAACTTGAATAAACTATAAATCAAAATGCTAGCAGATGTGATGGATTAACAAAACCAGCAACAATTTAAATTTCAAGTCCTAATCGGTGAATGAAACACCGATAAATTCAGTTCGAAGTTTGAATTACCGATAGCCTTTCTCTGTCTTCATTTGAAACACCGATTTAGTTCAATCGCTCAATGAAACACCGATAGGGTTCAGAAACTTCAGAGAACAGACTAAAAGCCAAATTTCAGAATGAGTTTATTCTTTCACTAAAATTTCCCTTTCAGAATGTTTAGCAATATCCTAGGTGAATCCAAATTAACTAGAATAATTTGCAACTACATCCAAGAAGGAATACTGAATGAAATCTAATACATTTGAAGAATATTCAAGATGGTTTTTTGAATCTCAACAAGGAACTCTGCTTATGAAAATTCTGTAGCATATCAAAGTGACTTAGCTATATTTTTGCAAGTACATAATTGATCTGAATACTAACCAGAAACAAACATCAAAAAAATATTCAAAACAGTAATTTCAGGATCTAAAACATAGAACCAAAACTGAGAACATTCTACAACTCAAGAAACTGAAGTCTACAAGTGCACTGGATGATGAACAGTCAATGCTGTTCGCCCTTGGCAGTGAATTCAGAACGGGAGGAGCACAAGAGAAAAAGCATCAAAAATTCCTTAATAATAATTAAAACACATGCTGAATGATCCACAGACTACTAAAATATTTTGCATGTGTTCTCAGGATAGCAGACAAGAACAGTCTCAACTGAGTAAAAAGTACTGTTTTTAACTCTAAAAGATTGTACTCATTTCACTTGAAACAACAAGTACACATTCAGATTTGATTCAGTACACTCAATTTTCCGAAATGCTATAGATAACTATTTTGAAAACTGATTTTTGTGTACAAATTGTTCACATTCTTTTCAATGTTCACAATATCGGGACAAATACACAGGAATACTGAATGCCTCAGTGATGGATCCGGTCACCTTCAAGTGAGAAATTTCATTATGTTGTCTCTGCACTTATACTCAATCAAAGACTAGTTACCAAGCAACAAGAATCACTGGTTGCATTAATTCAGAGAGAAAGGTATAAGAACACTGAAATTACTACTTGACAACACAGTACCAAGAAAAGGATCCTGAATCAAAATTCAAACCAGATTCAGATTAGACCAGATTGCATTTCATCAAGCAATCTTGCTGGACAATGCTCTGAAAATAGGTAAACTCAGAAAGCAAAACTAGAGAAACATTTAGGCAAATACTATTGTATCAATTCAGGTAAGAGCTGTGTACTTCAACGCTTAATCTGTGATCAGGACCAATGAATTGAGCAATCAGTCATGTAGAACTCACATTACCTAAGGAACAATTTCAGCATTAAAACTGAGCATAGTAAACTTGCTGATTGAAAATAGTGCAATTCAAGTTCATGGTGTCAAAGGTTCTAATAAGACACAGAACAATAGCAGTAGCATTAACTATTCATGGTATGAAAAATTCAGTATGTTAGTGAATAGAAAGTACTGCTGATCCTTGGCAAATCAGAGAAACTTTGACATTTGATGAGCAACAGGACTTATGACTGAAAAATGATGAGCTACAGTGCAACTCTTCCAATATAGAGAAGTTTCTAGAATTACAATACTCTCTCAAGGTTTTCAGCCATATTGTTCAGCCCAAAATACTCAGCCAAAAAATTCAGATTAAACATAAAACCATGGGATCAATCTAGCAGCAATTAGTGATATTCAGCTAGTATTGAAACTTATGCAGTGGTTCCCTTCGAATCAAGCAGATTCATGACCGAAAGAAGTCATCCATCCTTCCTATGCTAGTGCTCTAACTCGTTTGTAAATGCCCAGCACAAATCGTCAAACAACAATGCATCGGAAGTAAAACACAAACCAGATAATACTCAAAGAAGAGAGTAGCAAACTGAAGCCATGGCACAGCAAGCAATCAGACAAGAAAAAGACCGGACAAAATGCTTTCTAATCAGTAACAAATCCGAAGAACCAGTGAACAAAAATTGGCAAGCCCAAGGTTCAAAATGATGAACAAGATTGTGCTTTAACAGGTATCCCTCTGGTGGCAAATACTGGAAAAGGAACAGGTATCAACCCAGATTTCTTAGGAATAAACTTGCCAGCAGTGAAGATGAAAAGAAGTCAAGCAGAACTATCTGGAAACAAGATCAGAGAATAAGAAAAACTACATTCAGTGCTTCCCTAGACTTCAGAATAATATTCATGGCTTTGCTGGCTTGCTACTGTAGCAAATCAGGCATCCCTATTCAGTATCTGGGATGACAATGAACAAGCAGCACACAACACAAGACATGAAAAATGATGAGCTACAGAAATAAGTCGGCAAATCACAGAGAAGAAATATGAAAGAAGTATTAGCTGATCAAAATAAACCAAGTGTCATCAAACAGCAAATGAGGCTAAAAAATTCCTTCAAGAACTTTTCAATGAAGATGAACAGAATCACACTCACCTGAAACTTTGAAGTTGACGCGCTGTTTGGCATCGCTACAGGTTACAGTGAAGGCACCACATGTGATAGAGCTGAAGTGCCCGATCTTTCGGTGAGTGGAGATAACTTCGATTTGGTGGAAGAAGACCCTCACGATCCGACTACGACGAGCGAACCCGAAGCGCCAATGCAATCGCTGAACCAACTCCCTGTGGTTACCGACCTTGTGGATGCAAGATCAGCCTGATCACGAAGATCGTTTCCTGTTCGCAATCGAAGAACGAACAAGAAAGAGATGCGAGCAATATGAATATCACTCAAGGTGGAGTTCTGAATCACACGAGGACAGCGCTGTTTGGCGCGTGTCAAAAGTAGCAAAAGCTAATTGTAAATCAAAACTCGAGTCTATAGGAATGACAAGACTCTATTTAAATAGAGGGGGGGAAGGTGGGCGCAGCCCCCTAATGTGGACGACCAAAGAGGGGGGGGCACCCCTAGGAAGGCCGAATCTATGCAGGCCTGCGTTTATTCTTCTGGGCCTTCATTCTTTAGTAGTATGACGAAGTTCAGCTCTCTTGCACGGGCCCTCGTGATTATCCTAGAAGGAGATGGCGCCGAAGAAGGTGCTGCTGGTGTAGATGTACGGATGTCCTCATCATCCTCCCCTTCTAGAATCGAAGTCGTCCTCGACGGCAACTCCTCATCCTCGCCCGCATATGGTCCCAAATCTGCAACATTAAAACTAGTGGAAACACCAAACTCCGTAGGTAGGTCAAGGATATAAGCATTATCATTAATCTTGGTTAGCACTTTAAAAGGACCAGCAGCACGAGGCATCAATTTAGAACGGCGCAAATTAGGGAAACGATCCTTTCGTAAATGCAACCAAACCAAATCACCAGGTGCAAAAGTAACATGTTTTCTTCCTTTACTACCAGCAACTTGATTTTTAGCATTAGCAGCAGCAATGTTTTGGTGTGTTTGTGCATGAAGGTCAATCATTTGTTCAACATGGGCAACTGCATCGAGATGTGGAGCTTCCGCAGCATCAAGGGCGAACAAATCAATAGGTGCTCAAGGAATGTAACCATAAACAATCTGAAAAGGGCACATCTTTGTAGAAGAGTGTGTGGCATGATTATAAGCAAATTCAATATGAGGCAAGCAATCCTCCCAACGTCGCAAATTTTTATCCAAAACAGCCCTAAGCATGGTTGACAAGGTTCTATTAACTACCTCAGTTTGCCCATCAGTTTGAGGATGACAAGTTGTGCTAAACAGCAATTTAGTTCCCACTTTATTCCACAGAGATCTCCAAAAATGACTGAGAAACTTAGCATCACGATCTGAGACTATTGTATTTGGAATGCCATGCAAACGAATAATCTCTCGAAAGAACAATTCAGCAATAGTGCGAGCATCATCAGTTTTATGACAAGGTATAAAATGCGCCATTTTGGAAAATCTATCAACAACCACAAAAATGCTATCCCTCCCCTTCTTAGTTCTAGGCAATCCCAAAACAAAGTCCATAGAAATATCAAGCCAAGGGGAAGTAGGGACAGGCAAAGGCATATACAAACCATGGTTGTTCAACCGGGACTTAGCTTTTTGACATGTAGTGCAGCGTGCAACAAGGCGCTTGACATCACGGTGCATCCGGGGCCAAAAGAAATGTGCGGCCAGCACCTCGTGCGTCTTGTGGACACCAAAATGTCCCATGAGACCACCACCATGTGCCTCCTGTAACAACAAAAGACGAACCGAGCTTGCTGGAATACACAGCTTGTTAGCGCGAAACAGGAACCCATCCTGCATGTGGAATTGACCCCAAGGTTTGCCGGGCGTGCAATGAGTTAGAACATCTTTAAAATCAGCATCGTTGACATATTGATCCTTCACAGTTTGCAAACCAAAAATTTGAAAATCGAGTTGTGAAAGCATGGTATATCTACGAGACAACGCATCAGCAATGACATTCTCCTTCCCGTTCTTGTGTTTAATAATATAAGGAAAAGACTCGATGAATTCAACCCAACTAGCATGACGACGGTTCAGATTTGTTTGGGTACGAATATGTTTCAAGGCCTCATGATCAGAATGAATTATGAACTCACGATGCCAAAGATAGTGCTGCCATGTGTGCAAAGTGCGGACTAAAGCATAAAGCTCCTTATCATAAGTAGAATATCGCAAGCTAGCACCGCTTAATTTTTCACTAAAATACGCAACCGGTTTTCCTTCTTGTAACAAAACAGCACCTAATCCAATCCCGCTAGCATCGCATTCAAGCTCAAATACTTTAGTAAAATCAGGCAATTGCAAGAGGGGGGCATGTGTTAACTTATCTTTCAAAGTGCTGAACGCTACCTCCTGCGAGTCGCCCCAAGCAAATGGCACACCTTTCTTTGTAAGCTCATGTAGAGGTGCTGCAATGGAGCTAAAATCACGTACGAACCGACGGTAAAAACCTGCAAGTCCAAGTAAACTCCGAATCTGTGTTACCGTTGTCGGTGTGGGCCATTCCCGAATTGCATCAACCTTGCTGCTATCCACCTCGATGCCCTGTGGGGTAACAACATAACCAAGAAACGAGACACGTTGTGTGCAAAAGATGCATTTTTCCATATTAGCAAACAAGCGGGCAGCACACAAGGCATCAAAAACAGCACTCAAATGTTCCAACTGCTCTTCCATAGTCTTGCTGTAAATAAGGATATCATCGAAGTAGACAACAACAAACAGTCCTATGAAGGGTCTAAGAACTTCATTCATCAAGCGCATAAAGGTGCTGGGAACATTAGTCAATCCAAACGGCATAACCAACCATTCATATAAGCCAAATTTTGTTTTAAAAGCCGTTTTCCATTCATCTCCTAATTTCATGCGAATCTGATGGTAGCCACTACGTAAATCAATCTTAGTGAAAATCATGGCACCACTAAGTTCATCTAGCATATCATCAAGGCGTGGTATAGGATATCGATAACGAATGGTGATGTTATTAATAGCGCGACAGTCTACACACATACGCCATGACCCATCTTTTTTCGGTACAAGTAAAACAGGAACCGAGCAAGGGCTAAGAGATTCACGAATGTACCCCTTATCAAGCAACGCCTGCACCTGGCGCTGGATCTCCTTCGTCTCATCCGGATTCGTGCGGTATGGGGCGCGGTTAGGTAGTTGGGCGCCGGGGATGAGGTCAATCTGGTGCTCAATACCACGGAGTGGAGGGAGACCCGAGGGTAAGTCTGTGGGAAACACATCAGCGTACTCCTGCAAAAGGTTAGAAACAGCGGGGGGAATATCCAAAGATAGGGGAGCATCAAGGGCAGCGAGCATACTAGAACAGACAAGTGCATAGCAGGGCAAATGATCATTGCGTAAATCCTCAAAATCAGCACGTGTAGCAAGCAAGACAGGCGCATTCAACTTGATTTCAGAAGTAACATTGGCGGCTGGTTGGGGTGCTAGTGGTTTTGCCGCTTTAGTAGCCCTAGGAAGATCATCTTTAAAATTTTGGTCGGGGGTCATTGGATGTATAATTATTTTCTGACCTTTAAACAAGAAGGAATAATGATTCGAACGACCATGATGTACACTATCAGTATCATATTGCCAAGGTCTACCAAGTAACAAAGAGCATGCTTCCATCGGAACAACATCACAATCAGCATAATCAGAATAAGAGCCCAATGAAAAAGGAACGCGTACCGAACGTGTGATTCTAATTTTCCCACCATCATTAAGCCATTGAATGTGATACGGGTTTGGGTGCTTACGAGTGGGCAGGGACAACTTCTCGACCAAAGCTGTGCTTGCCAAGTTGTTGCAGCTGCCACTGTCGATGATGATGCGAATCGACCGTTCTTGTACAACACCTTTGGTGTGGAAAAGTGTGTGCCGTTGGTTTTTCTCAGACGTGGTGACCTGTGTGCTAAGGACACGCTGCACAACAAGACTCTCATACTTATCGGCGTCGCCGGGATCGACATGTACCTCCGTTTTTGCTGCATGGTTAGTGGCAAGCATAGTATGTTGGGTTTCCTCGGAATCACTAGCGGATGAATACTCACCATTGTCACGTATGAGCAAAATACGCTTGTTTGGACAGTCCCGACTCACGTGTCCAAGTCCGTGGCAACGATAGCACCGAATATCCCGTGTACGTCCTGTGGAAGGAGCAGCGCCTAGGGACGAGGATGCGGTAGGCTTGGCCGTCGTTTCGCGCGATGGAGTGCTGATCGTGGATGGTGTAGGCGGAGTAGACACTGAATTGATTGCTGCGCCTCTACCTGCAAAAGAGTTAGGATATGTCTTCGAGCGGCGTCCCTGCACTTCACGTTCAGCTTTGCAAGCATATGCAAACAATGTGGCCATATCAGAATATTCCTTATAATCAAGGATGTCCTGAATTTCTCTATTCAAACCACCATGAAAACGGGCCATCACAGCTTCATCTGTCTCAAACAAACCACAACGAATCATACCCTTTTGGAGCTCTTGATAGTAGTCCTCGACAGATTGCTGTCCTTGTCGAAAACTCTGCATTTTCTTTAGCAAATCTCGCGCAAAATATGAAGGAACAAATTTGTGTCGCATAGCAGCTTTTAATTGAGTCCAAGTGATGGGTGTAGCAGTAGGATGTGTTAGTTTATATTCACGCCACCATATTAAAGCAAAATCAGTAAATTCACTAATAGCAGCTTTGACTTGAGAATGAGCAGGAATATCATGGCATGAAAATTTTTGATCGACCTCTAGTTCCCAATCAAGATAAGCAGCAGGATCATATTTGCCATTAAAAGATGGAATTTTAAATTTAATCTTAGCAAATGAATCGTGAGGGGAATGACGTACCACGCGACGTGCACGACCGTGGCGAGGTCCATCGTCCTGCTCCGTATCGCCACCATAATCCTTTTGTAATTCGGTGAGTGACGAAGTTAACGCATCGAGTCGTGACATGATGGTGTCGAGCGTGGTCACCATGGCCGTCTGAGCGAGGTCGATCTGGTCGAACCGCTCGGTCGACGAAGTGATCGTAGAATCAAACCGCTCATGCATTGTTGTCATGTCCGCAGCAAGGCCATCAACCTGTGCCCGTACATCCAGCAGTTGTGCATCCTTCATTTTGTCGTTGCCTGCCATAGTTAGTGCAAACACAAAGCAAAAACCTACGACAACACGGATGTGGATTGGTCGCTCACAGACGTGCTGTTATCAAATTCTTATCCGTTCTTACCAAGCACACAGGGGTGACCTGCAACCAACAGGTGGAACCGGCGAAAGATTGGAGCAGCGATTGCTTGGAGAAACAAAATCTGCTCGTTGTAGAACTATGTGGGGTTCTAGGTAGGCTGCACTCAAAACAAGGATTAGCACAATCAAACAATAATGCGAGGTTGAATTATAGTGCCAAAGACGTAACCAAAAGCTGCTAGAAACAAAGTGCAAAAGGCGGTACAAAAAAAGGAAAACCGAAGAGGTGAGCAGGGATGGAAAGGGGGAGGGGCGCACGGCCAGGGGGGTCGCCTCCTTGCTGTTTTTCTCCTTTCTTTCTTTTCTCTTTTTTTTCTTCTTTTTTTTTCTTTTTTTTTGTTTTTTTTATCCGGAGAAACTTGCAAGTAAAAATAGGCAACCAGCAATAATGGACGGCCCTTTGTATGGTAGGTGATCAAGAATTTCGGAAATGAAGCAATCTGCACTTTGTATGGTAGGCGACCAAAACTTTCTTAAATGAGTGTGATCAATATTAGGCAACCAGCAATAATTGATTGCCCTTTGTATGGAAGGCAACCAAAACTTTCTCAAATGAGGTTGAGCAGAATGAGGCAACCTATATTTTTTTTGTAACTTTCCAAATAACACACAAGGCAGGGAAGGGAGGGGCGCACGGCCGGGGGGTTTGCGTGATATGCAGATGAAGATGCACAAGTAACCAGCAACAATTGACACGCGTAAGCACACAAATTCAACAAAGCAAATTATTGAAAGATAGTGCAAGGCTCAAAAAGGTGCTGGGACAAGGATCTAACCTGAAATATATTTTCGTGTTGTGGTTTTGTGGACTGTAGGAAGGGACAAACACTCGATAAACTCACCGATCAACCCGGAAAATCTGATACCACTTGATAGAGCTGAAGTGCCCGATCTTTCGGTGAGTGGAGATAACTTCGATTTGGTGGAAGAAGACCCTCACGATCCGACTACGACGAGCGAACCCGAAGCGCCAATGCAATCGCTGAACCAACTCCCTGTGGTTACCGACCTTGTGGATGCAAGATCAGCCTGATCACGAAGATCGTTTCCTGTTCGCAATCGAAGAACGAACAAGAAAGAGATGCGAGCAATATGAATATCACTCAAGGTGGAGTTCTGAATCACACGAGGACAGCGCTGTTTGGCGCGTGTCAAAAGTAGCAAAAGCTAATTGTAAATCAAAACTCGAGTCTATAGGAATGACAAGACTCTATTTAAATAGAGGGGGGGAAGGTGGGCGCAGCCCCCTAATGTGGACGACCAAAGAGGGGGGGCACCCCTAGGAAGGCCGAATCTATGCAGGCCTGCGTTTATTCTTCTGGGCCTTCATTCTTTAGTAGTATGACGAAGTTCAGCTCTCTTGCACGGGCCCTCGTGATTATCCTAGAAGGAGATGGCGCCGAAGAAGGTGCTGCTGGTGTAGATGTACTGATGTCCTCATCAACATGGTACAGGAACAAGCTGACGACTGGAGAGATTAAAAGAGCAAACACTCAAAATGACAGCCACGAAGAGTTCTAATAAAGTGGGCAGCCCAAACCCTAGGGTATGTAGGCCTTTAAATAGGCACACCCTAGTGGGACATTTTACAAGAGGAGCCTTGAGAAAACTCAGATTAACTAAAAGACAATGAGATATTTTCAGAATTACATATTCTGAAAAATACTCCTATTTGACTCTAATTATTACATCTTTGACCCTATCCTTTTAATATAATTTTATAATTTTGACAATTCTGAAAAATACTAAGAGTTTACACTTAATCTAAATTACTAAATGAAAATAAACTCCTAATTATTGGAATTTAAAAACATTTAGGGATGAGATGGTTTTCAGAAAAACCGACAAAACCTCCTCGATTGCCGACAAGTGACGCTAATCCGTGAACTCGACCGCTAGCATGTCTCTCCCGCTCTCGATCCCCTCGAGCCGCCTGATCACTTGCACTGGCCTCCCTTTCACTGACTTGACCATCACCTTGTCTCGACCATCCGTCTGTCCATGTCTTGCTCTATCTCCTCGTGCACTCCTGAGATCATCTCCAACTTCACCTGGCATCCTTGATCCTCTGGCATCGAACTGCCCGCTCGACCGTTGACAGTTGGTTAGCATCTCCACCCTGCACATATGAGACAAGCCAAAACATGAAACATGACACACACCGATCCCCTCAGCATAGACCATTCATAACCCCACATCGAGCCCTTTGATGCAATCAAACCATCACTCACTCATTCACTCGATCACTCATCCTTGTCAATCACTCGTCATAAAGACAGAAATCATAGTGTGACCTTACTTGGTTTCACACAGAAGGCTATTTTTAGCCTGAAATTTGTAGATAGATCCCATTCATCCACCCTCTAGTAGCCCATTATGGTCCAACACAAGCGATGGCGGCGGCTGCCGCAGCGGAGCCGTCTGATAACCCTTGCCCAGCTAGTGCTCACGATCTCCGTCCGGTGTCTACCAAGTATATGGATCAATCATATAGCTTGGGGGCATCGTCATGCTCGAAGAATTCGATTGTTGTGGCAATCACCGGAAGATAGGGTCCAGAGTCAAGGTGCGCTAGCCTAGGGGTGAGGTGATCCCGGCACCACGCACCGGAGAGGTGGTAGTGTTTGAGGCATTTTTTGAATCTGGATTGGGACTTCTGATGATGGATTTCCTCTCCGAGGTATTGAGGCTTTTCCATGTCACTCTGCCCCAACTTTCTCCCAATGCGATTGCTCGTCTAGCCATCTTCGAATGGGCGATGCGGGCCGAAGGATGTGCCGGGATAGCAGAGATCTTCGTATCCCTCCATAAAGCTTTGTGCCAGCCGAAGACCTTTACCGGACTCGAAGGGGAGAATATGGTGGTTGCCTTCAGGAGCATCAACTTCCAACTTCGTGACAAGTTCCTGGATCGGTTCCCAGCGAAGGCCATCAATGATAGGTGGTACTCCAACTGGATTCTTTGTTGGTTCTACATTGAGGTAGGGACGAATTGTGCCTTGGTGGGACCCTTGGAGGATATATTCTACTAGAGAGAGGCGGAGGTCCAACCGGACCCAAGCCAGCTTCAAGTCCGCCTTGGATTGTTGCACTCTGTGAGTCGTCGCATGAGCATGCGCGACTTGGCGGAGGAGTTCATATGACTTCGAATCCCTCCTCTGATGGCTTCTTGGCCAATCAACTTCGAAGAAAACCTGGAGGGGGGACTTCGGGAGATCCCTTCAAGCTCCGCAAGTAAGCTCTTCATATATCATGCATCAAAGTGTTTTGCGCACAATATCGATTTTACATAAATGACTTAATCAAATGATTTCTTATCTTTCAGCTCTGCGTGTAACTTTGACTTAGGAACAAATCGTCTGGGCTGCTAAGAAGGTTCTTAGAGCTCCTATGCCTATTGAAAAGGAACAGAGGGTGAAGTTGGTTGGGACTTGGGAGCGGTTCAACCGAGTATGGAGTGTGCTTGGAGTTGAACCCCCAACCCTTCTAAACTGGTCCGCCTTGGACCAGGCTCCGAAGAAAAGGAAGGCTGAGGCGGGGTCTTCGGGATTGGTGAAGACGCTTGCAAAGAAGGTGGTCTGGAAGTCGAAGGCCTTTACTTCTTCGAATTCTCCTGTCTCGTCGCCGGAGCAATCCGAAGAGGAAGAGGACGTAGACATGGAGATGGCAGAGAAGTTCAAGGCCCTTCTTGCTGAGGACGAAGGGTCGGGTCTCAGATGGGAGCCGAGGTCTCCGTTCGAGACAGCATGGTGGTGGCGCTGATGGTTGAAGATAACCCTGAGCAGGCGGAGACTTTAAACATCCCGTCTAGATAGGAGGTTTCTCTTGCCAAGGAGGAAGGCGGAGTCGAGACTATAGAAGCCAAAATCTTGGCTCCCGACAAAGTGATACCTGAAGTGGTCGAAGAAATCTCTGCGTCCATTCCTTCGGTTCAAAGTTCGGATTCCGAAGAGGACTTTGGTCAGATGTTTGAGCCTCCGAGCAGTCCGGTGCTCATCCGGCAACAAGATGCCAGAGGTAAGATTCAGCTGAATACATTCTCCTTTTTACCTGCACCATTTAAATAATATCATATACATTTTGATTTTACAAGGTCGGCTCCGGTGGAGGTGGCTTATGCTCCAGAAGTGGTTCTGGAGCCTACGGCAACTTCGGTGCCATCATCGGCTGCAGCACAAGAGTTGGCCCATGCCTGCTCCCGTTCTAGGGTGGACTCCGTCGGAGTCTACAAACGGAGGCCAATCAACAAAGGCCTCCGAGGGTGCTTCATTGCGCTCCGGTCCTTCTCCTAGTGACGATGATCAGAGTGCCTTGTCGAGGCTCCCACTCTTGGTCCCCTTCCTTGAATGGAGCATAGGGCTTCGGACTTTGCTAGAGCCTCTAGCTTGAGCTAGTCGCGAAGTTGGGGACACTGACTTGGTCTCCATTCTTGGAGATGCCGAAGGGTCAGAGCTTGATGTTGCTCTCGAACGGGCATCTTACCAGGTAGGAAGCACCTGCAAAAATTAGTTTAATTAAAACATGTATATATAATTTACTTACATTGCTCTTCTTTTCCATTGCAGCACGTCGTTCTAGCTCAAGTAGTTGTTGTGTCGAATGAGTGAGAATGCAACAGGCTCAAGGAGAAGGTGACGACTCTTCAAGGGAGTCTTACCGACTCCGAGAACCGAGCTTCGAGCTTGGAAGAGATTGCTTCAGCAGAGCGGAGCGCTAAATCTAGGCTAGAAGATGCAAAGGAGGAGCTCGAGGCTGAACGTGTAGTGCTCCGGGCCGAAGTTGAAAGGCTTCGAGAGAAGCAGGAAGCTTTGGGAGCTGAACTTGTCAAGCTCTGAGAAGAGCAGCAAGGCTTAGCTGAAGAGGCGAGGAAGTTGCTCGGACAAAAAACTATCCTTATGACAGAAACAACCAAGCTCTCCTCTTTAATCTGCAAAATGACTAAATCGAACAAGGAATTGTCCGTAGAGAAGATAAAGTGTGAGAGCGCTACCTCCAAAACCATGGACATCCTCCGGGGTGTTCTAGAATATTTCAGGACTTCCTGCACTTCCTCATCATCTGCCAATGACTCCTTGCTGTGGAAGATGAAGATGATCCAAGCAGTAGTGAAGACAATGAAGACTGTGGGTACTCGGTATGGAGAGATATCCGGCCAAGTAGCCGCTCTCAGAGTGCTTCTCTACTATGAGGACATGGACTGTCTGTTTCACTGGAGCCTAGAGCAGCCCCCGCTAGCTTTGGCGGTGACCGTTTGTTGACCCCTTCGCCTGACGTGGTCGTAGCTTGGGAGTCTTTTCAGCCATCCTAGAGAGCTGAAGGTCGGCCAGCTGTGAAGGCATGGATCGATGAAGGCCTCCATCAAAATCAAGCGCGGACGCAGCCTTCGAGCAGCAAGCCTCATTCGGACTCGAAGGTTTAGTTATCCTTAGGGCTCCGCCTATGTAAAAACTTGTGTTCTTATCTTCTTTTGAATGAAAAAGACTTATTTGGAAATGTTTTTAGGCTTTCCGATCTTTTTGGATGAGCTTGAAGTATTAGAGGTTAACGAAGACCTCCATCAATAGTGGGCTACCTTCAAAACCTTAAGGCCTCACAGGCGTCCCCGATTTTCAATTCCTCGAGGGAGCCATGGAGAGGTTATACCCGAAATATGTAAAGAAGTACTAGCCTATATTAAGGAGGAGAAGGGGAAAGAAGTTGTTAATATAGCGTCTTCATCTTCGGAGGACATTGATTGGTTCAAAGAAGAGTGGTCTGGTGAGGAGAAAGCGAAGAGTAGCCCCAAACGACTTTGGACCTGGGCCGAGCTTCAGCAAGAACAAATAGATTTCCGAGCTTCGAAGAAGGGGAAACGAGTTAAACATAAAGTTCTGAAGACTCTAGGCTCCGGCATGAGTCGCCTTCGAAATCGAGCTAACTCCGAGTCTAGCTCAGGGGATCGAAGGGGCCTTCGTTTTCTTCTTGGTTTAGACACTGATTTTTCTTAATGTATTATAATTTATTGAGTAATATAAACTGAAATGTTTCTGAAATGCTTTGAAATTGTCTCATTATCTCCTAGCCCCTGTTTGAGGGTAAGCACCTTCGTTTTTTAAGCGAAGATGGTTACGCACAACGATTATAATGCTAGCTAAGAGTACAATTTCCATAACTTTTGTTTTCAGAGGCTCGGAGCCCCTGATTATATTGAAAGGGAATTAAGGACTCTTAGTACGAAATTCGAATAGATGGCACCTCGTAGGTTTCTTCGAACCCATTGGTTCGGAGTCCGTAAATGGTAGCTTAGTACTCTTTTTTCAGATGTGGTCGCTTCAGACTCTTTTTACAGATGCTTTCAAGTTGATTGCTTGGAGTCTATATCATTTGGTATCTTTGGACTCTTTTTATGGATGATTTCAAGAAGGTGGCTCAAAATCCGTTTTTCATGGTCGCCTTCAACTCTTTTTACGGATGCTTTCAAGCTGATTGCTCGGAATCCGTATAATTTAGTCTCTTTGGACTCTTTTTACAGATGCTTTCAAGCCAGTGGCTTAGAATCCGCTTTTCATGGTACTTTCCCACCTTGATGGATGCTTCGAGCCGGTTGCTCGAAGTCCGTAGATTAGGTTTGAATGAATAATACTTACCTCCGCAATTAGCTCCGTCCCTCTAGTGCGTCCACTAGGAGTAGGAATCATCTTGAGAAGAATGCATTATTCGAACCATAAGCTTTATTCATTTAGAAAGTGTTTACAAATAATTACAAGGAGCCCCTAAGTGAAGTATCGCTTAAGGTGCTCCGCATGCCATGCATGTTTCAATTCTTCACCTTCTAAATTAGCTAATTTAAAAGATCCAGGGCATCCTGAACGAAGGATGATATATGGTCCTTCCCGTTTATTTCCTAATTTCCCTAGAGCAATAATTCTTCGCAGCACTAAATGACCCGGTTTAAGTTAATTAAGCTTTATCTTCGGGTCATACCAAGTCTTCGCCTGATGTTGATACTTCGTCAGGTTAGCAACAGCTCATAGTCTTGTTTCTTCAGTTAGGTCTAGCGAAGTATGACTTTCATTTTCTATTTTAGGTTCGATGGTGCGAAGGGATCCTCCTTTGAGCTCTGTCGGTGTCATGGCTTCATCTCCGAATAGTAATCTGAAAGGGGTGAAACCTGTGGACCTTGTTTAAGTGGTCTGAATGGACCACAAAATCTTCAGAAGTTCTTCGGTCCATAGACCCTTTGCTAATCCTACTATTCTTTGATTCACTCCTGACAAAATATTACCATTAGCTCGCTCGATGACTCTGTTGTATTGGGGATGACGGATAGCTGCAAAGCACTTTTCAATACCAAGACCTTCACAGAACTCTCTAAAGGGTTCGACATCAAATTGAGTGCCATTGTCGATTGTCAGTTGTCGATGCACTCTGAACCTGCAAACAATATTTTGCTAGAAACAATTTTGTACATTCTTCGAAGTGATAGATGTGAGGGGTTCTACTTCGACCCATTTAGAAAAATATTCAATTGCTACCACTACAAATTTTAAACTGCCTTTTGCCATTAGGAAGGGGCCAATGAGTTCCATACCCCACCGGGCCATTGTCCATACCGAAGCAATAACTTGAAGAGCTGTTGGTGGACGATGACTCCGTCTTCCCATCCATTGACAACCTTGGCAAGTGTGGACAAAACCCTCCACATCAGCTACTATTGTAGGCCAATAGAGCCCCTGGCGAAGTGTTTTGCCTGCTAAAGCCCAAGGGGCAAGATGACTACCACAAAGGTCTTCATGAATTTCTCGGAGTATGTATTGGCCTTCGGCTTTGGAAATACATCGGATTAGGGGAGAACATACTCCAGCCTTGTATAAAATACCGTTGACAATATGATAATTCTGAATTCTTAACTGTAGTCTTGACAGCTTTGGGCCTTCGGGCAAATTAGCTTCGCCTTGCAATAAATCCATAATTGAACTTTGCCAGTCGGTGCTTGGTATGCAAAGGACTTCCGCAGGAGGGAGTTGGGGCACCGAAGGGGAGGCAAGCTCTTCGTAAAAAGCCCCTTCTAGAATATCTAGGGCTCTGGCTGCAACTTTTGCCAAAATATCTACTTGTACATTGTCGGCTTGTGGGATGCTCCGAACGGAGATCCGTTTAAATGTTGCTTCGATCTTGCTGATCTCCTCTAGATATTTAGCAAGTTGTGGATGCCGAACCTGGAAACTTTTGTCAATGTGCCCTGCTACAATTTGGTAATCTGTTTTTATAACAACTCTTGTAGCACCAAGGGCACGTGTCTTGTGAAGACCTAGCAAAATTCCTTCGTACTCTGCAATATTATTAGTGGACTTAAAGTTGAGCCTTGTGGAGTACATAGCTCTCTGCTCTGGATGCTTGAAAGGCTCCATCAGAGTATATGGTCCATATGCCTTCATTTGATTCTTCTAGAGCCCATACTGCAGACGGAGTCCATTCTGCTATAAAATCAGCCACCACCTGTGACTTGATTGTTGTTTTTGCTACAAAGGAGATGCCGAATAGGGCTAGTTCAACGGCCCACTTTCCAATTCTCCCTGTAGAGTCCTTGCTTCAGACCATATCTCCCAAAGGATAAGAAGTTGGTACAATTACATTATGTGCCAAAAAATAATGCCATAATTTCCTCGAAGCCATTACCAGAGCATAAGTGAATTTCTCCAATTCGGAGTATCGAGTTTTTTCTCCGGATAAGGCTTTTGATACAAATATACCGGATTATGTACCAACTTCCCATTTAAGTTCATCTCTCGAACAAGGACCTGACTGACAGTGGAGCCTATAGCTGCAAGATAAAGAAGAAGAGTTTCATCTGTGATGAGCACAGTGAGTGTTGCAAGGTTGCCAAGATAATCTTTAATATCATCGAAACTCTTCTGGCACTCCGGTGTCGATGAAAAATCTTTGGACCCTTTTAAGGCTTTGAAAATTGGGAGGCTCTGCTCTGCGGACCTTGCCAAAAATCTGCTAAGGGCCACGATGCGTACGACAAGCTTCTGAACTTGCTTCAAATTTTCTGGCGGAGCCATTCTCTACCATACATTTATCTGTGTCAGGCTAGCTTTGATCCCCTTGCTCGAAACTAAATACCCTAACAATTTTCCAGCTTGAGCCCTGAAGATACATTTTTCGGGGTTGAGGCAAATTCCACATGCTCGGAGGCTCTCAAAAGTTTCTGCTAAGTCTAGACTATGCTGGTGCTTTAAAGCACTCTTTATTACAATACCATCCATCTAGGCTTCGACATTGTGACCTATCTGGTGACCTAGAGCCTTAGCAATTAACCTTGAAAAAGTTGCACCGGCATTTTTTAAGCCGAAGGGCATTCTTACATAACAAAAGACTCCTGAAGGAGTTATGAAGCTTGTCTTGGCTTTGTCTTCACGTTTTAACCATATTTGATGATATCTAGAGTACACATCGAGGAATCTTAAGAGTTCGGAGCTGGTAGTGGAGTTTACGAGTTGATCAATGCGGGGCATGGGGTAGGGTTCACATGAGCACGCTTTATTCAAGGATGTGAAGTCAATGCACATGCGCCACTTGTCGGAGGCCTTTTTCTTGGCGAAAACGGGGTTGGCTCACCACTATGTATGGGCCACTTCTCTAATGATCCCGGCCTTCAACAATTTTTCCACTTCTGCTTTAGCAAGGTTCGCCCTCTCTATCGACAATTTGTGGAGCCCTTGGCGAACAGGTCGAACCCTTGGGTTGATGAGTTGGATGTGCTCAATGATACTTCATTCGAATCCGGGAATATCTTCATTGGACCAGGCAAAGACATCCAAATTTTCTTTAACTACTTCTTCTAGCGATGAACCAATTTCCAGAGGCAATTCTTTGCCAAACTGGATGGGATAGTCTTTGTCATCCTTGAAAATGATCTTCGTTACAATTTCACCTTCGTGGCTTGGCCTGGGAAGGATATCTTCGAGAATTCACTTGACGCAGGGGTATCTTCCGAATGGTCTTGCACATTATTTATCTGTCTAGGATCAAGGGGTGGACCATGGCCATATTCTTCCCTTCGTGCCATAGCTTGGTCGCTGAAGATCGTAAGCACTCCTCCTTGTGTGGGCATCTTCAGGCATAGATAATTATGATGTGCCATGACTCCGAATTGATTTAGCATGCCCCTTCTGAAGATGACATCATAAGAATAAGGGGCATCAACGACGTCGAATATCACCTCCTCCGTTCTGGCTAGGAACCCCTCTCCAAAGGCGACCTCGAGGCCTATTTGGCCGAGGGCATCGAGAGGAGGGCTTGCGAAGCCTTGAAGTGGACAAGCTGCTGGGAGTAGATGTTTCCACGGGATGCATAGCTAGTCGAAGGCCTGGACGAAGATAATATCTGCAGAGCTTCCTCCATCAACCAGCACTCTCCATACCTCCGTTCCTACAATATCAACAGTGATAACAAGGGGGTCCGCAAGAGGGAATTTAATACCCACTGTATCAGCTGTGGGAAAGATATAGGCACATGAGACCACTCGGGCATTTCAGCAACCGACGAGGAGGTCCCAATATGTCTTACTTCACGAACATACTCCCTCCTTTGCCTTTTCGACATGCCGCCTAAGGTTCCTCCTTCGAAGATGGGAAGAACCACTCGTTTGCCGCGGTCTTGTGTATCTTCTTGCTTTGGAGGTGGCATAACATTGGCCACCGAAGGCTGTCTTGGGGCTTCAAAGTTGTCTACATGTCTGACGGTCTACACCAGCTCCGGATGTGCCTCAGGAGGGGCTCGGTCAGTAGTGCCTCCACTAGAGCTCCTTTCGAGGTATTCGCTCCTCAAAGCTATTATAGACTTACATGCATCGGTAGCATGGCTCCGATTTTCACTGTGGACATAGCAGAAGCAGGCTTGGCCTCTGTCAACCGGCTTCCCTAGCAGCCTCCAGCCGCTGACCTTGCTTCCCTGAGCTTGCGGATTCTTAGGGTGCGATTTCGACGAAGAGGGGGCCATATTCAAGACTAGAGAGCGAGGATGCTTTTGCCCTCTTCGTTTGTCATGCTGGATGTCGAAGTGGTACCTTTTTGAAGGAGTCGAAGTCTTCACTTCAAGTTTGACTTCTTGGATGGTTGGCGAAGATGAAGCCATCCTTCGGAGCCATCCTTCTTCTGACCTAGCATACTCCTCAAAGTAGGCCATTAGCTGCGCTACTGAGGAAATATGCTTCCGGCGAAGCTTGTCGAGGAGGCCTACATTTGTGACTCCTTCCCGAGCTGCATCAACCACAGATGACGTGGACAACCCTCTTATCTGTGACGTCGTATGAGCAAAGCGCTTGAAAAATTGCTGCAAAGTTTCTCCAGGTTGCTCCTTCACCTGAAAAAGACTTCCGATAGACATAAGGGGCACGAAAGTACCTTGGAAATTGCTAACGAACTTCTTTCTCAATTGCTCCTAAGATCCAATTGATCCTGGTTTTAAAGACTAGAACCAACGTAGGGTGACCCTTTTGAGCGCAAGAGGGAAACACTTTACCATTGTGTCTCAGACTCCTCCGCTGGCTTCGATTGCTAAAGCATAAGAACGTGAGAATTCCCTGGGATATTCCTCTCCGGAGTACTTACAAAGCTTCAAAATCCTGAATTTGTGGTCGAATCGCACCTTCTGCAAATCTGGTTGTAAAGGAGATTCATCAAAAGAAGCATTTTTAGTGCTTCTTTGAATCTCAGAGGCTTCGGGTTAGAAGGTAGGACCGTCATCTTGAGGCACCTTTGGGATGACAGGGCTAGCCTAAGGGCGAAGCCTGTTGGCAGCTTCCTGCCTCTACCTTGTCACTTCGGCCTGAAGATGGGCCATCTGGGTTGCCACGTCATCAGGACGATCTTCATTTCCTCTAGAGGGGACCTCCGGGTCTTGAGAACTGAGTAAGTCAGTTTGGAGCACAGTCGGAGCCGCAGGTGAGGCTCCGTCGGTTCAGAGCATGGATGGAGTCTCAACAGGGACTTCGTATGCTCGAGGAAGAGTGTTCATTTCAGGAGTTTGAGGTGGGGGGACCACGGAGGGCCCTCCGACCTCGGTGGTGTTCGAAGATCTCAACCCAGGGGTCCGAGAAGACCTCCGGAGGGGACTAGTTCCTAGGCTCCACTTAGGAGGCATGGCTTTAGAAAAGGATTGGTAGAGAACGAAGTTCATGTACTAGGTTCCCCACGAACGGCACCAACTGTACTATTGGCGTAAAAGATTACGCTAACAGGTTTAGAGAACTAAGTGTTTAACAAACGAAGTGTTTGTTTTAGCAAACTATTCCAAGCCTTCGAGATGGATAATAGCTTGAGATAGTTCAAAGTATGTATTGAATATCTGAGTATTCGATGCCCTTTACAAAGTAAAGAGGGGTATTTATAAACTAAATACAAAGGGAAATGACTTCTTTACCCTCTTATTTCAACCGACTAAGAAGATACTGTTTAATATTCTTCATAGGGGTAAAAGAGTAAAAGACTAGTCTAATCAGTGAGAAGATAAATCATATATCCTCGTTGGCAACACCCCTTCGGGTGTAAAGGCTTCAAGAGGCTTCGTCATACCAACGCCTTGACAGAGATCTCAGCTGTATAGGGCTCCGAATACAGCTAAGCCTTGATGTTTTTAGGATCTTCGAAGACCAAAGCTTCTAACTTCGTTTCTCCTTCTTGTATTGACAAGGAAGTGTCCTTGACTTTTGGAGGATGAAATATTTTCTCCCAACAAAATATTAGATACAACAAAAGTTCCAAACTCCAATCATTTTTATCAAATAATGTATCTAAATAACAATATTGCAATTTAGTATTTTAGTATTTAGTATGATATATTTTTCTAAATCCTATAATCTATTTTTCTATATTGTTTGCCACTTCAATGGGTGCATGGAGATGACGCGTCATGTGTTATAAGCGTTGTAAAGTTGTAAAAGTGGTAGGTCGCGCCGTGTCACCATAACAACGATGGTTACATTTGATGATTTTCACCGGTTCTAACTTAGGAATACTTTGTTGCATGTCACTTTCTTTGTTGTTGTGAAAGGGCATTAAATAATAGTTTTCGGTTGATATGCTTTGCAAACTTGTTTTGTTTGCATTATATGATGTAGTAATGTCTCTTATTGTCTTACCACTATTGTTGGCGTAAAAGATTATGCTAACAGGTTCTCTGAGATCAAGAACAGACAAACAGTGAGTTTGTGTTTAAGAACTATCTCAAGCCTCCGAATTGGATAACAGCTTAAGTAGTCTGAATATGTGTATTGAATATCTGAGTCTTCGATCCCCATTACAGGGTAAGAAGGGGGGTATTTATAGGCAAAAATGTCTAAGGAAAAGACCTATTTACCCCTCAATTACAACCGACATAGTGGAAACTATTCGGTACCCAGAACAGGGTTAAAATGGTAAAATCTACCCAAAGCAAGTAGATAAGTAAAACATCTTATCAATCCTGTCGTTTGGCTCCGAAGCCTCATATCCTACGGAGGGTTCCTTCGGATTGTAGATCGAAGCACCCTTTGGCTTAACGACTCCACCTTCGAGCATGAGCCCATCAGCTCTAAAGCTGATAACTCCTTTTGAACTGTTAATCTCTAAGTCCTGCAAGTGAAGCATTTTCCCCCAACAGTAGCCTCTCGAATACGCCTCTCCATATTTGACCTGTATAGAAGGGAGGCAGTATACGCAAGGAACATTTTCATATTCTGAGACTTAGAGAAAGTTGAACACATTACAGTCATTCGAAGGGTCTTTGATCCGAGGCATTCGTACTACGGCTTCGAGTCCCCCAACCGCCGTGTGAACGCTTCATGGGAAAGAGAACCGTTATGAAGTCCAAACGTCGTGAAGAGCCGTTTGATTAGAACCGTTACTATACAAGTAGTTGTTACGCTCTTCAAAAGGTAACAGTCAAAATTTACGGCGGACTCACACCGTTTCGACTCCTGGACCCACCTGCCAGCGACGGAAGTCAAACCTACAGTGTGAATGCAATCGAAGCACAACAACTAGCAGAGAGTTATAAAAAGGGGATTGGAATTTACCAAGAGCCTTTTACCGTGCCTAGCATCCGAAACTTACTCTCTTCAACCTCCAACTCTCTCAACTTCCCGAGCCACCGAGCCATGGCGAGGACTAGCCACACCGTGCCGACGGTGGAGGGCACTCTAGCGCAGAGGCACGCGTGGGCGGCTTCAGCCGTAGCAGCAATGGTGGGAGCTCCGGGCGACGCCTGGCCCAAGAACCCCCGGGAGCTCTGCCCGCCATCTAGGAAGAAGATCCCTCAAAGTTTCCTCATCGGCCAGTCAACGAGCAACGCATAATCTATTGAAGAGGCCATGGAAGGGAAGCTGGGGTCCGGAATGAGGACTCGAGTCCCCGGACCAGAATCAACTCCGCGGCCATGGAGCGGAGAGGTCGTGGTCTTCGAGTCCTTCTTCGAAGCAGACCTGGGGCTTCCGGCCATCGACTTCTTATCTGAGGTATTGGACATGTTCCACATTACCATGCCCCAACTGTCTCCCAATGCCATCGCCCGTCTGGCTGTCTTTGAATGGGCGCTTTGGGCCGAAGGGTGCGAGAGGCGATCGGAGGTCTTCGCCGCCACCCACGAAGCCATCTGCCAGCTAAAGCCGCAAGATGGCCCCGGGGACACCAAGGTGATAACAGCCTTCGGAAGTGTCAACTTCTAGCTGCGGAGGGAGCACGCCCAACATTTTCCAGTGAAGGCCATCAACGACTGATGGTACACTAACTGGATCCTTCGGTGGTTCTACGCCGAGGTTGGAGAGGACTCCCCTCTCGCTGGACCTCTTCATGAGATCTGGTTTCGGAAGAAGGCAGAGGTTACCCCAAACCCTAGCCTGCTCTCAACGCGGCTTGGGCTACTGACTTCGGTGGTCAGTCGCATGAGCATGCGCGATCTTGCCGAAGAGTTCATTGCTCTTCGAATTCCACCCCTTGGGGCAAACTGGCTGATCGTGTTTCAACACGCTTTGGAGGGTGAGCTCCGAACTCAAGGTAAGACTTTGACTCTCCTGCAATAATATGTTAGATGAAGAAATAACACTTATAATATGTTACCTTTTTTCAGCGGCTCCACTAGTGTTAGCCCCGGAGCAGATAGCACGGGCCACCGAATAGGTCCTCGGAGCCCCTACGGTGACTGAAAGGCAGAAGAGGATGGAGTTGGTGGGGAGCTGGGAGCGCTCCAACAGGGTGTGGGGAGCCCTCAGGATGCTGCCTCCTCCTCTGCCGGATTTCAACCCGGCCAGAGCGGCCCCTCGGAAGAGGAAAGCCGTCGCCGAGCCTCCGAAGAAGGCTGGCAAGACCCCCGCTAAGAAGAAAAAGGTGGTGAAGATCCATCCTCAACAGACCCCTGCTTCATCCTCTTCGTCGTTGGGCATTCGGAGCTCGTCTTCGGAGGACTCTGGGCGCAAAGGTTCCGACGTCCAACTGGCGAAGGACTTCGAGAACTACCTCCTGGAAGGCGATGAAGATGCAGCAGGGGGCCCAACCGAAGCTTCTGCTCGAGAGGCTGCGGAGGCAGACACGGCACACACTCTCGCGCCCGCTATCGTGAGCTCAGAGCCGGAGACCGTCGCCTCCAACTCACCCGTAGCTCCAGTGGCAACTACACCGGAGAGGACTTCGGGGGACGACCTCGACGAGATTCTCCGGATGTACGAAGTCCTAGAGGACCCGACCATTTTACCTCAAGGTGCCTCTGAAGGTACACTTCGAATCTTTTTCCTCGGTCGATTCCTGCAACAACTTTTACTCGTAAATGTTCACCAAATACCTTGATGCTACAGTTACATCGAGGGGCGACGAAGCCCCGGCTGCACACGAAGCTCTAGCCTCTTCTGGGGTTGCGGCTCCGAGGGACACCTCGGCTCCACTGGACACCCCGGCTCCGGTGGCAGGGGCTGTTTCCGCCGACGCGGCTCCAGTGGCAGGGGCCATCCCTGCCGACGCGTCTCCGGTGGCAGGGGCCATCCCTACCGACGCGGCTCCAGCCGAAGGGGCAGCCGCTGAAGGAGGAGCTACCTCCGCCAGAGTCGAGCCTCCTGTCTTCATGCCGGGGAGGGGCAAAAGCATGTCAAGCCTTGGAATTCCTCCCGGTCCGACGACGACACCCTCTTCCAACGAGCCTTCGGCAAGCAACTCAGAGGAAGAGGCAACGATAGATGATCGCCAAGCTCTGTCTTGGCTTCCACTACTGGCTCCTTTCCTGGAGCAACGGATGGGCCTTTGGGCGCTTCTGGAGCCTTTGGCGGAGAAAGGCCAGGAAGTTGCCAACTCCGACTTGGTCTCCGTTTTGAGCGAAGCTAGGGCCCCGGAGCTTAACATGGCCCTCGAAAGGGCTGCCCTTCAGGTATAAGAAGTACCGCAAATATTTTCGATTAGTAAATGTAAATACCTGGTACTTACTTGCTCCTCTTGCAGCAAATTGTCCTTGCTAGAGCGGCAGCGACTTCCAATGAAGTCGAAACTAACCGACTTAAGAGGAAGGTTACCACCCTCCAATCCACGCTTAAAGGCTCTGAAGAGAGAACACTTCGGTTGGAGGAAGAAGTCCTCGAAGAACGGAGGGCTAGGGCCGAAGCCAACGAAGCCCTCTGACTCGTAAGGCAGAACAGCGACACACTCCGGACTTCAGCCCAAGAAGCTGAAGCCGAGTGCTTGGTGCTCCGAGCGGAGGTTGAGAAGCTCCGGCAGGCGACGGCTACTTCGAGCACCCAGCTGGTAGAGCTCCAAGGATCTCTCAAGCAAGCGATGGCCCAGAAAAGCTCCTTGCTATCCCAGATGGCCAAAGTGTCTGCTACTACTGCGGGGTTGGAGGTGGCAGAAAAGAAAAATGCCATTGTAGCAGAACGTACCTTGGATGCCCTTCAAGGCACCTTGGAATATTTTGGCACTATGTGCCCTTCGTCTTCTACTGCAGCCAGCGAGTCCCTCGATCGGAATATGAAGAGGATTCAAGTGGCGACGTCTCTTATGATGGGCTCTGGCATCCGGTACGGAGAGATCTCCGGTCAATGCGCTGGAATTGGAGTCCTCCATCACCTCGAAGCCCTTCGGATTCTTATCGCTCCGGTCAGGGGTTCGACACCTGGAAGCTTTGCCTCCGAGACCTTGTTTCATCCTTCGCTAGACATAGCCTCGGCTTGGGAAGTTTTCTGGTCAACCTGGAAGACAGACCACAAGGCAGCGGATAAAGCTTGGATCGACGAGGCCTGTCGGCAGAAGCAAGAACAGACATGGCCGCCGCTTCCTGCTTCGCCGGCTCCAACACCTCCTGCCTCGCTAACCGACCCGCAGGTTCAGCTCATAGGGCGCTTGATCATGTGTAAAAAGTCTTGTAAAGCCCCTTTCATTAATGAAAAGTTATAAACGAAGAATTTGTTTGGGTGTTTTATTCTTTTAGGTTCTGTCATGTCCTTCGGAGCCTGGCTTCGAAATACTGGAAATTAACGAAGGGCTCCGTCGGCAGTGGTCAATCCTTGAGAGCTTAAGGCCTTACCGCCACTCCCTCTTCTCTGTTCATCACGGAGATAAAGGAGAGGTAACCCTCGAAGTTTTTCAAGAAGTCTTAACTTACATCTAGGAAGAGGAAAAGGAGAAGACATATTCATCCTCCGAACATATAGATTGGTATGACTCGGAGTATCAGGCCAAAGACCCTGCGGAGGCCAACTCCGAAAGACTTCTCACTTGGGCCGAGCTCCAAGAGGAGCAGAAGAAACTGCGAGCCTCAAAGAAGAAAAGAAGCACTCGAACCAAAAGGACAATCTTCGGCCGGCAGGGTCTCTGATTTTACTTAGGCTTGGATCAAAATTTCTCTTAATGTAAAAGTATGATAAATTAATATGAATTGCACCGGAAGCATCTTGTTTGTTATTTACCCTCCTACCCCTCCTTGTGGGTGGGGGACCTTACGCGTTGCTAAAAGGTCCGTCGGACATAATGACGTGCACAACAATCCGATGCTTCACACAACACTTAATAACCATATTTTACCTTTTCGTAGAGTTCTTCGAACATAGGTTCGTATTATGATTTTTGTAAGTTTCGAAGCTGAATCTATATTTGCAGGCTCCTATACTAGTCGCTTAGGATCCGTAGAAGTGTCTCATTGGCCGGAGCCCTGAAACTTTATTGCTTGGTCGCCTTCAACTCTTTTACAGATGCCTCGAACTCGGAGGCCGGAAATCTGTTCTTTTAAAGTCCTTAGACTCTTCTACAGATCCTGACAAGCCGGAGCCTGGAATTCATAGGCTAGCCACCTTTGGCTCTTTTACAGATACTTCGAACTCGGAGGCCGGAAATCTGTTCTTTTAAAGTCCTTAGACTCTTCTACGGATCCTAACAAGCCGGAGCCTGGAATCCATAGGCTGGCCACCTTCGGCTCTTTTACAGATGCTTCGAACCAGAGGCAGGAAATCTGTTCTTTTAAAGTCCTTAGACTCTTCTACGGATCTTGACAAGCCAGAGCCTGGAATCCATAGGCTGGCCACCTTCAGCTCTTTTACAGATACTTCGAACCCGGAGGCCAAAAATCTGTTCTTTAAAGTCCTTAGACTCTTCTACGGATCCTAACAAGCCGGAGCCTGGAATTCGTAGGCTGGCCACCTTCGGCTCTTTTACAGATGCTTCGAACCCGGAGGCCAGAAATCTGTTCTTTTAAAGTCCTTAGACTCTTCTACGGATCCTAACAAGCCGGAGCCTGGATTCCGTAGGCTGGCAGCGAAGCCCTTGAACCCATGGTTCGCAAGCTATTGCCCGGGTCCTTAGAAAGATGCTTGACTCCGCAAGCATCTCCGTCCTCCTGATGCGTCCACCAGGAGTAAGGGATATTCGAAGAGCAAACAAGATTCAACCCTCCACTTTATTTAGAAAAGGAATTTTTACAAGTGATTACAAGGAGCCCCTAAGCGTAGTAACGCTTAAGGTGCTCCGCATGCCATGCATGTTTCAATTCTTCCCCTTCTAAGTTATCTAATTTAAACGATCCGGGGCGCCCTGAGCGTAGGATAATATATGGTCCTTCCCATTTATTTCCTAGCTTCCCCGAGGCTATTACACTTCGCAAAACTAAATGACCTGGTCTAAGCTCGTTCAGCTTTATCTTCGGGTCATACCATATTTTTGTTTGGCCTTGGTACTTCGTCAGATTGGCGACAGCTCCAAGCCGTGTTTCTTCTGACAAGTCCAGCGAAGTGTTCCTCTCATCTTCATCTCTGGGTTGCACTACACGAATGGATCCACCCCTGAGCTCTGTAGGAGTCATGGCCTCATCTCCGAATAGCAGTCGAAATTGGGTAAAGCCTGTGGACCTAGCTTGAGTGGTCCAAATGGACCACAAAATCTTGGGAAGCTCCTCGACCAAGAACCCCTTGGCCAACCCGACAATCCTTCGATTTAGACCGGAGAGAATACTCCCGTTGGCTCGCTCGACAGCTCCATTGGACTGTGGATGGCGCACTGCTGTGAAGCACAACTTAATGCCCAGTTCTTCACAAAATTATTGGAATGTGTCAGCTTCGAACTGGGTTCCATTATCCACAGTCAGCTCCCTTGGCACTCCAAACCTGCATATAATATTTTGCCAGAAGAATTTTTGCACATTCCTTGAAGTGATAGCGGTAAAGGGTTCTGCTTCGACCCACTTGGAAAAATATTCGATTGCTACCACTGCAAACATCAAGCTGCCTTTGGCCATTGGAAAAGGGCCGATGAGCTCCATACCCCACCGAGCCATTGGCCATACCGGGGCAATAACTTGAAGCGGTACTGGCGGACGGTGGCTTCGTCTTCCCATCCACTGGTATCCTTGGCAGGTTCGAACCAACTCCTCCGCATCTCTTACAATTGTCGGCCAGTAGAGCCCCTGCCGATGTGTCTTGCCTGCTAGAGCACGAGGGGCTAGGTGGCTTCCACATAAACCTTCGTGAATGTCCCGAAGTATGTCTTGGCCTTCAAGTTGGGGGATGCACCGGAGTAGAGGAGAACAAACCCCGGCTTTGTACAACATTCCATTGACAAGCTTATAATTTCAAGCCCTTGCTTGTGTCCTTCGAAAATCCGTACCGTCTTAAGAATCTGCGCTACCTTGCAAGATATCCATTATCGGAGCTCGCCAATATGCAGCTGGAATGCAAAGGACTTCTGTGGAGGGTAATTGACTGACTGCATGCTTGACTAGTTCTTCATAGAAAGCACCCTCCGGGAGGTCCAATGCTCCGGCTGCAGCCTTTGCTAAAATGTCTGTAAGTTGATTATCTGCTCGAGGGATACTTCGAACAGAAAATCTTTTGAATGCTGCCTTAGTCTTGTGGATTTCCTCTAGGTACTTCGCCAGATGTAGGTTATTTGCTTGAAAGCTCTTGTCAACATGCCCTGCGACGACTTGGGAATCTATTTTAATTATTATCCTTGCTGCTCCAAGTGCCTTTGCCTTTCGGAGGCCTAGCAGGACCCCTTCATATTCTGCGATATTATTGGTGGTCTTAAAGTTGAGCCTCGCAGAATACATGACCTTTTGCCCTGACGGTGATATAATGACCGCTCCAGCTCTGGCACCAGATGCCTGATAAGCTCCATCAGAAAATATTGTCCATAAACTTTCGGAGGGCTCCTCCGGAGCCCAAACTGCAGATGGAGTCCACTCTGCTACGAAGTCAACTATAATTTGGGATTTCCTAGCTGTTCTTGCCGTGAAGGAAATTCCGAAGGGGGCTAGCTCGACAGCCCATTTTCCGATCCTACCCGTAGAATCTTTGCTTCAGAGCATATCACCAAGAGGGTACGAGGTAGGAACGATTAGGTTATGCGCCAGAAAGTAATACCTTAGCTTTCACGAGGCCATTACCAGGGCATAAGCGAATTTGTCGAGCTCGGAGTATCTTATCTTAGCTCCGGACAAAGCTTCTGAAACAAAATAAACTGGGTTCTGCACCAGCTTTCCCTTAAGCTCAACTTCCCTGACCAGTACTGCACTTACTGCGAAGCCTGTTGCTGCAAGATAAAGGAGTGTTTCCTCCAGGAGGGGCACAGTAAGCGTTGACAGGCTTCCGAGGTATGCCTTGATATCATCGAAGCTCTTCTGGCATTCCGGCGTCCAGTTGAAACTTTCGGACCCCTTTAGGGCTTTGAAAATTGGAAGGCTTCGTTCTGCTGACCTGGCCAGGAGTCTACTAAGAGCTGCGAGCCTTCCTTCTAGCTTCTGGACTTGCTTCAAATTTTCTGGTGGAGCCATTCTTTGTAGTGCACTTATCTGCGTTGGGCTAGCTTCGATTCCCCTGCTCGAAACTAAGTACCCTAGCAGTTTCCTGCTTGTGCCTCGAATATACATTTTTCAGGGTTGAGGCGTACTCCAAATGCTCAAAGGCTCTCAAATGTTTCAGCTAAGTCTAGACTATGCTGGTGCTTTTGAGCACTTTTTATTACAATGTCATCCATATAGGCTTCGACATTCCGGCCTATTTGGTGACCTAGAGCCTTAGCTATTAAACGTGAAAATGTGGCTCCAGCATTCCGCAAGCCAAAAGGCATTCTTACATAACAAAATACCCCAGATGGAGTTATGAAACTTGTCTTGGCTTCGTCTTCACGCTTTAGCCAGACTTGATGATACCCGGAATAAGCATTGAGGAAACTTAGCAATTTGGAGCCGGCTGTGGAATCCACCAGCTGGTCTATTCGGAGCATAGGGTATGGGTCTCGCGGGCATGCTTTATATAATGAAGTAAAGTCTATACACATGCGCCACTTGCTCAAGTCCTTTTTCCTTACAAAAATAGGGTTTGCCAACCACTCGGTATGGGCTACCTCCCTGATGATGCCAGCCTTTAATAATTTTTCTACTTCAATCTTGGCGAGGCATGCCCTTTCTGCAGACAGCTTACGGAGCCCCTGGCGCACTAGCCTAGCCCTCGGGTTGACGAGCAAGCTGTGCTCGATGATACTCCGATCAACTCCGGTGATGTCTTCGTCAGTCCAAGCAAAGATGTCCACATTTTGCTTGACGACTTCCTCCAACGAGGAAGCTATCTCTGGGGATAGCCCCTTGCCGAACTGTATTGGGTATTCTTTGCCATCCTTCAAAATTATCTTCGTCACGACATCACCTTCCGAGCTTGGTTTAAGGGAGAGCCCCTTCGAAGAGTTTGAAGCCTCTAGGACCTCTTCGGTGTGCTCCGTCACATTATGTACTTGCCGGGGGTCCAACGGCTGGCCGTGACCATACTCCATTCTTTGGGCTATAGCTTGGTCTCCCGAAACAGTAAGAACTCCACCTTGCGTGCGCATCTTGAGACATAGATAGTTGTGATGCGCTATAGCTCCGAATTGGTTCAGCATTCCTCGCCCGAAGATTGCGTTGTAAGCATAAGGGGCGTCGACGACGTTGAAGATCACCTCCTCCACCCTGGCCAAAGGCCCCTTTCCAAAAACAACCTTGAGGCCTATTTGGTCGAGGGCATCGAGAGGCGGACCTGTGAAACCTTGAAGTGGCCAGGCCGCTAGAAGTAGATGCTTCTGAGGTATGCACATTTGGTCGAAGGCCTGGACAAAAAGTATGTCTGCGGAGCTCCCGCCGTCCTCCAGGATCCTTCGGACTTCCACCCCTGCTATATCTGTGGAAATGACCAAGGGGTCAGAATGGGGAACTTCACCCCCGCGGCATCACTGGCAGTAAAAGAAATGGGCACATGAGACCATTCTGGCATTTCTTCCGTGGAACTCGAGGTCCCAATGTGCCCTACTTCGCGGACATATTCACGCCGCTGCCTCTTGGACATGTTACCGAGGGTCCTTCCTCCAGAGATGGGTAGGACTACTCTCTTGCTGCGGTCTTGGGGGTCTTCCTGCTTTGGTGGTGGCATAATGTTGGCCACCGGTAGTCGCATGGGGGCTTCGGGGACACCGGCTCGGGCCACGATTTGCACAGGCTCTGACCGTGCCGCTGGTGGGGCTCGATCTGAAGTACCCCGCCCGGTACTTCGTCCTAGGAATTCACCCCGAAGGGCTAACACCGCCTTGCAGTCCTTCATGTCATGGCTTCTATTGTCGCCATGCACGCAGCAGAAAAAACTCTGGCACCTGCCAGGTACTCTTTCTTGAGGCTTCGGCGCTCTAGTCTTGAAGCCTTGCGTTTGCTGATAATTGGCAGGTGCCTTCGGAACGAAGGGTGCGATGCTTAATACCTCCGAGCAGAAATGCTTCTTTCCTCGCCTGTGCTCGCTGAAGCAATTGTCTTGAGGGGGTCGCAGAGAATCTGAGGCTTCGGGCTCCGTCTTCACTTCTCGGAGGGCTGGTGCGGGTGCTACGACTCGTCGAAGGCAGCCCTCCTCTGCCTTGGCATACTGTTCGAAGTATGCCATCAGTTGTGCCACGGATGACATAGGCTTCTGATGGAGCTTGCTGAGGAGATCGGGGTTTAGCACCCCTTCGCGGGCGGCGTCGACTACCGAAGAGGTAGACAAGCCCTTGATCTGCGACTTGGTGTGGGCGAAGCGCGTGAAGTATTCTCGAAGTGTTTCCCCTGCTCGCTGCTTCACCTGGAACAAGCTCCCTGTTGACATTGGAGCCACAAAGGTACCTTGGAAGTTGCTTACGAACTTCCTATTCAACTGCTCCCAAGATCTGATCGATCCTAGCTTCAAGGACCAAAACCATCGGAGAGCCACACCCTCGAGAGCGAGGAGGAAACACTTTGCCATAGTGTTGCGCACCCCTCCGCTTGCTTCTATCGCCGGGCGTATGAGCGAGCAAATTCTCCAGGGTCTGACCCACCGGAATACTTGTGCAACTTCGAGGCCTTGAACTTGGGATCGAAGGGCACTCTTTGCAAGTCCGAATGT
Organism: Zizania palustris; assembly: GCA_019279435.1. Taxonomy (NCBI): domain Eukaryota; kingdom Viridiplantae; phylum Streptophyta; class Magnoliopsida; order Poales; family Poaceae; genus Zizania; species Zizania palustris. The sequence goes on from JAAALK010000082.1 coordinate 1,718,500, forward strand.
AGCGGAGACTCATCATCGAAAGATGCGTTCTCCGCCTCCTCCGGGACTTGAATAGCTTCGGGAAGATTGCGAGCACCACCGTCTTGGGGCCCTTCTGGAGTCTCTATGGAGGCTTGGGAGCGGAGGCAATCAGCGGCCTCTTGCCTCCATCTAGCCACTTCTTCCTGAAGCCGCACTATCTGAGTAGCTTCGGCCTCAGGAAGGTCTTCGTCGGAGGGTAGCTCTGGGTCTCGGGAACTGACATAATCAGTCTAGAGCACCGTAGGAGGAGCCCGAGGGCCTCTAGGCACTCGACGCCCAGCGACGCCCTCGGGAACCGTTGGAACAGCTGAGGGTCCGGCTCCGTTGGTCCGAGGGGACCTTCGGAGAGGACCCGAGGCTTGGCTTTGCTTGGGAGGCATAGCTAGTAACGGAGAGGTCCGAAGACCGAGGACTTCGATTGGTCTGGGAAGGCGAGGGAAGGCCTTCGAACCGCACTAGGAAGCCCCTTACCGAAGGGTGCGCGGAATCTTGGGACTCCGAGTCTCCCTCTGTAAGTGCTCTTCGAAGTGCAATCAGCAGTAGAGAACTAGCTTCTAGAACATGGTTCCCCACGGATGGCGCCAACTGTTGGCGTAAAAGATTACGCTAACAGGTTCTGTGAGATCAAGAACAGACAAACAATGAGTTCGTGTTTAAGAACTATCTCAAGCCTTCGAATTGGATAACAGCTTAAGTAGTCCGAATATGTGTATTGAATATCTGAGTCTTGGATCCCCATTACAGGGTAAGAAGGGGGGTATTTATAGGCAAAAATGTCTAAGGAAAAGACCTATTTACCCCTCAATTACAACCGACAGAGTGGAAACTATTCGGTACCCTGAACAGGGTTAAAATGGTAAAATCTACCCAAAGCAAGTAGATAAGTCAAACATCTTATAAATCCTGTCGTTTGGCTCCGAAGCCTCATATCCTGCGGAGGGTTCCTTCAGATCGTAGATCGAAGCACCCTTCGGCTTAACGACTCCACCTTCGAGCATGAGCCCATCAACTCCAAAGCTGATAAGTCCTTTTGAACTGTTATCTCTAAGTCCTGAAAATGAAGCATTTTTCCCCAACAACTATATTTTTCTTTATTGATATGATATGTAATGTTTGCTGTAGATCGACTTTATATGATTAATGGAATTCTACAAAAGATTTTGTCTTTTGAAAAGTTTGTCGAAGAAAACCATGATTGGAATGATAAAATAGTTCTATAGCAAATTGTCGTTCAAACTGATGTCCTGAGTGTATGAGACTTTTCTGTGTTTCATCTCGTATTTATACTTTGTGCGACTCTGACAAACATGTCTGCTGGAGTACCTCAGATGCATGAAATATGATTTCTTCATTCTTAGCTCAAATGTGGCACCATGTAAGATATATTTTGACTCAAACCAAAATAATTAGAATTTAGTTTGTTTCTTGAAAAATGATTTGATTTTAGAAAATATTCATTCATGGTCATCTAAACTACTCAAACAACAATTGTCTTCTAAAAAGACAAGCAACATCAATATCAGCAATAGGAGTCATTCTTTTTTAAGTATCATTTCTGTATGTTTTTTTTCAGGTGGAGTATAACCTTAAATCCCCTCACTGCAACCTTGAAACGATTATAGCACATGAGGAACATTGAAAAATTAAAGGTTGAGAGCTTCTATCTTCTGAAATGGGATATTAATGCTAATTATAATTCATACTAATATTATTTACGTTTATTATTTTTTAATTTTTACCGTATTTCTCCGACAGACTACTAATAACAACTAAATATGGTTGATGGCATATGTGCCAAGTCATGATTTATCCTCCACTCCAACAACATTGTTTGTATACTTGTATACATGTTCACGATGAACAGCATTTTCACTTCAGATGGTGAGATGGATACCAGCGGTGTTGCCACCCGTAACATACCTTATACCTACCGTATACACCAAATATATAAAATATTATCCAGCACTCTTAGACACAAAATGCACAGAACCCCAAAACACAGTACAATAACTTAAAATTCCAATAAGTTTATACTTCTGTAAGTTACATACTTAATGCCTGTTTGGATTTAGGAGCTAAAGTATAAGAAGCTAAAATTTAGTGACTTTAGGTGCTAAAAATCTAAACACCAAGGCTAAAAAGGGGCTAAAAATTTTTAGCCCATTAGCTCCTAAGGAGCTAAAGAGGGGATAAAATGCTCCTTTTCCACCCATACCCCCACCATGCATACATGTATGAAAAAACAAGAGTAATAAATAAGGGATATTTTAGTCATTATATATAGCAATAAATGCTTTAGTTCTTTTTTTAGCTCTTGGATACAAATAAGAGTGACTAAAATTTTAGCCCATTTTTTAGTCAATTTGTTTTAGCCCCTTGAATCCAAACAAATACTTACATGGCAGATTGCTGTATTATTTCCCTTGATTTCAGCGATTTTTCATAGCCAAGAGGCTTTCTTGTCTGGTTGAATTTTTACATCCTACTTATCTTTTGTATTATAGTCTTTGTTGAGTAATTTCATCGGCATTTTACTCCCATCCAGCATGGCACATGCCACAGGTACACAGGACACTTTCATGCATGGTAGAACAAAAATGCCCTGTTTTTTCCCAACCTTTTCCCGTTTGTTGCCTTCTCAAATGGCGGGCGCCTCCGTGCTCCGCTCCGGCCGGCAAAGGCGCGCCTTTTCCAGCCAGGTGCCGACGGCGCAGGCGCCATGTCTGCGGTGGCGTGTAGTGGCGCGTGGATGGGCACTCTGGGGTGTAGTGGCTCGCGCGCGCGCACGGAGCCAAATGGCTAACGTCCCCCGCGCCGAGAGCGCCGCGCGGCCGGTGAAAGCTTCGCTCTGACAAAAATTAACCGATCTGAACTGGCGCAAGGCACGCATGGAGAACCGGACACCTCCCTTCGCCGGGACGTGCGGGTCACGCTGGAGAAAGCGGACGGGGAGGGGCTCTATATAGGCTCCCACCATTGCCGGGCCCTAAGCCTCCTCCAGTCCTCCCTGCAAGATCTCCATTCAACACCACCTTTGGTGGGAGAGAGAGAGAGAGACTCGAGATCGGATCCTGACACAAACAGCTGTCGTGTTTGAGAGCTTCCCAGTTGGTGGTCAGGATGACACCGGCGATAATGGTTGGCATGCCGAGGAGCCCGCCGGTGTTGGCGTTCACGGCGGCCGCCCGGGTGGGAGACAGGACGAGGAAGGCCCGGTTCTTCATGCCCGTGGCGGCGTGCGGCGGGGACGAGCAGCAGCTGCCGCCTCTCCCATCGATGGCCGAGGTGCCTGCGTCGCTTCGCGCCATCCAGGCGATGAGTAAGATGGCGGCGGTGCGGCGCGGGGCGGTGCCGCGGGCGGCTGGGACGAGCGCGGTGGCGGCGCTGGTCGCGGCGGTGGAGGTCGTGCAAGGCGCGGCTGCTGGGGGCGCCGCCGAGGCTGCGCGCGGCGCTGGAGACGCCATGGCGTGGGTTATCCGCAAGGTACACCATGAGTCGCCGGACCTCGCCATCTGCCTGCTCGGCATTGTCGCGTCCTGCCTCGGCACGGTCGTGGAGTGGGAGATGGATCGGATGAAAGCCAAGAAGGTCGAGGCGTCGGTGGCTAGCAAGGCGACCCCCGATGACGACGGGGACGCGAACGAGGACGCCGACGGCGACCTGCAGGAGCTGGTGGTGCTGGACATGGAGACGGAGCTATGGTCCAGCATCGGCATTAAGCATGGCAACGACGACACGCTGGTCCTCGTCGACGACGACGGCCTGCATGAGACCATCGACATCTGCCGCGTCAACCGGTGGAAGGCAGCGTACGAGAGGATCATCGCCACGGGCGACGCTAACTCCCTCATCCTCTCGAACTACGCACAGCTCCTCTACCAATTCGACAAGGATATCGACAGGTACGTACACGCCAGCTGTCGTTGTTGACGTCGCACCCTAACTCATCCACTGCACATGTAGCTATTAAGTACGACGACATGGCCCATGGGTGACAGGGCGGAGGACTACTTCAAGCAGGCGGTGGTAGCCGACCCGGTGGACGGCGAGGCGATGAGGAGGTACGCCTTGTTCCTGTGGCACACCCGCGACGACCTCGTCGGCGCGGAGGACATGTTCACCAGAGCCATCGACGAGGAGCCGGAGAGCAGCCAGCACCACAGCAGCTACGCCTGGTTCCTCTGGATGACCGGCGGCGTCGAGACCTGCCTCATCGATTCCGGCAACGACGCCGAATGAAATGAAGCACCATGCACCGAATCAGCATCCATCCGACCATCCCCAGCCAAGAAAAACGTCAACGCCTTCACCGACAGATATGATGCCCGGCGGCGACGGGCCGGCCATTTAGACGACGATGCAACTAGTAGGCATCTCCATGGCATACCCTGAAATGTCTATCTATAGTAGTGGAGTGCCCTTGTAGGGGGTCAGCACACTAGAACTTAGTGTCTATGCATGCCGCATGAATGGCAGGAGGGTGACAGGAGCCAAGCCAGGATGCAATAAAATGTTGGCACTCAATTGCAACTTTCCAAGCAAGCACACAATGGTACTGTATAGTGTTGCTATAGTGAGTGGAATAAAGCATCATAAACCATCAGTAATGCTATTACTGAATTGTGAGCAATCCGCAATGTTTATATATGTATATGTGATGCATAAGGTTCTTCCTTTTGTGTATCTGGTGTTTGCACAACACTAAACTGAGTACCAAGTGTCAAACTGTGGCTGTAGTAGTACTGTTCATTGTAAATACATATTGAAGAAAACTCTATAAGCATTCATTTACTTAGGTGTTGCTTGGTTCTTTAGTCCAAAAATTTAGTCTCCATGTATCGGATGTTTGGATGTTATTTTAGATTATTAAATATATAATATTTATAAAATACATTGATAATTGGTGGATTATTCACTAGACAAATCTAATAAGTCTAATTACGTCGTGATTTGACAATGTGATACTACAGTAAATATTTGCTAACCATGGATTAATTAGACTTAATAAATTCGTCTTGCGAATAATCCTTTGATTCTACAATTATTTTTATAATTAGTTTATATTTAATCTTTTAAATTGATATCTAAATATCCGATGTGACGTGGATAAACTTTGGTCCATAAAATCAAATAGCCTTTATTTTATTACTCGTCGAATCGACACGCTGTTAACATTGACACGAACGATTATGGAATGATGGGTTTCTGCGGAATCAGCTACAACCCAGCTCCAAACTTGAGTCTGCACCGATGTCAGTGTTCGTGGATAGCTTCTGAAGGTCAATCTAGCCTATGATTATGTCCACGAACACACGTCCTGCATTTTGGCATCACCAAAGGTCCATCCTGACAAGACTGTTCTTGAAGATTGCCCTTTGAGACCAGACTTAAGAAAATTGACATGGTCTATCTGTTGTTGGGATGTTGGTATAAGAAAAAATTACGCTAACCCGTAATTTTAAAAGTATCGTTCTCAAATCCTGAAACTATGCCCGTGAAGGACGATCTCGAATTTATTGGTGTCTTTTTTGTCACATTTAGATACACGCGTGACCTAAAAGATCTGCGTCACTCTAATATAGGTCCTATGTTCTTAGAAAAAGAGTTTAAGACGTGCCAATCAGTTTTACCATGCAACTAATAAGAAAACAGAAAATATGGCATTAGTAGTATGGTCTATCGGCTATCAACACTACGGGACTGTGCATGTTTGCCGAGTGCCTAGGGCACTCGGCGAAGTCGAGAATGCACTCGGCAAAGGCTTCGCCGAGTGCCACACTCGGCGAACCCCACTCGGCACTAGCCTTGTCGGCGACGTGGGGGTTCGCCGAGTGTATTTTATCGGACACTCGGCGAAGTCTTTGCCAAGTGCAATATAGACTTCGCCCAGTGCCACGCGTAGCACTCGGCAAACATGGCCGGCTAACGGTCGGGGGGCCGTTAACGGGGGTTTGCCGAGTGCCCCACGTGGCACTCGGCGAAGAGGGTTTGCCGAGTGCCACGTGGGGCACTCGGCGAAGGGGGTACGTGGCACTGGCATGCTTTGCCGAGTGCCCCACGTGGCACTCGGCGAAGGGGGTTTGCTGAGTGCCACGTGGGGCACTCGGCGAAGGGGGGTCGGGGAGGGGGGCACGTGGCAGTGGCAGGTTTTGCCGAGTGCCCCCGTGGCACTCGGCGAAGGGGGTTTGCCGAGTGCCACGTGGAGGCACTCGGCAAAGCCTCCCCAGAATGCACAGAAACGTGCCACGTGGCACGTTTCTGTGCATTGTAGGTGGCTTTGCCGAGTGTAACACTCGGCAATTTTTTTTAAAATTTTTTTTTCATTTATTTCCTGCATATTACATCCAAAAAACAAATTCAATCACAAAATTCATCACAAATTCACATTTATTCACAAAAGTTTCCCCAAAATTCACATTGAATCACAGATATTCACAGAAATCACATACACATCACAAAAATCACATTCACATTACAAAATTCACGATCACATCACAAATTCACGTTCACGTCACAAATACAAGTTCAAATTGACATCACAAGTTCAAGTTCGCGTTAATGGTGACAAGTTCAAGTTAATTAACAATTTCATAACGGCAGCTCACACCACGCCTCACAATTTAGCATTACCGCTATGACCAGTGTGTGGAGATTGCTGCGTGTTTGATCCTGCTGCCGATGGATGAAACTGAAAAAAAAAAGAAAAATAGTTAGAACAATTGTATATAACAAAAACGACAAAAACAATATTAGAAACTCACATTGCCACTCTGTGGAGTCCGTGAAGATTGTTGAGGTTGAGGAGGAAGTCCAGGCAGGCCCATATGACCTGAGAAAGATCCACCCATCTGCGCAAACCACTGCTGCATCTGGGTCTGCATCTTGGCTTGCATCTGAGCTTGCATCTGAGCCTGCAGCCGAGCCTCCATCTGGGTCTGCCACTCGGTCCTTTGTGATCTTTCTTCATTTAGTTGGGCCTACAAAACATTCATTCACAGTCATTAACGTTCTCAAACAAACAAATTGAAGTTTTCGATGATTGATGAAAATGAACTAACCTGTAGATCAGCAATCAGACCCATAGATGTGTCTCGGCGAGGGCGTATACCCGGACCGGAGGTCGAGCTCCGAGCGCTCACCTCAGATAGAGAGGGGGTACTACGGGTATCAATGGCGCCGTCGCCCATCAAATATCGCCCATGTCTCTTGCCTCCTCCAGCCCTCATGACCACCTCGCCATCAATGTCATGTGCGATTGGGTCATAATCGGCGCCATGCACTTCCCTTGCCATCTCTGAATAGTCTTGGAGGCGTTGATATGCGTTTCGATTAGTGTATGACTCAGCGGTGTCATTTGGATTGTAAGTATTGCCTTCAACCGCCCTCCCTTTGTGAGCCAGAGCATATGCCATGACTTGGGAGCATTCCTGACGCACATTGGCCGTTGACTGAAACAAGAAGATAGTTAGAGTTATATTGTGCAATTAAGCGAAAAAAAGAAACATGTAACTACATACCCATCTCGCCCTGAACTGGTCGAGGTTCAGCGAGCCTTGATGGTGTGCTGCCCCCGGCATGAGTAGGCGTCTCTGGCGGCATACATCGTGACTGCTCTGCCACTCGGCAGAACACCACCTATCAACAATTTGGCCCCAACACTCAAGATGAGCGGCACACCACTGTGGAGGGACCTATTTGATGCAAGTGAAGTTGTTAATGACATAATATTAAGTATTAGAAGATACACGAGAATACACTTACCATCATGTATTCCTCTCGTGTCAGAAAGGTGGTCCGGGCATCCTTTTTGTTCTTCCTCTCTCAGCGGTGCTGAGCGTAGAAGTCAATAACAGCTTGAATGCGCGCCTCATAATGCATGTCGGTGACAAGCTTCTTGGCGGCTCTATTAATAACAGCGGCAGCCTGATCCGCATACTCCTCATCACATCTATAAAAATCCTACATATAGATGTAAAGAGAATGTTATGTAATCGACATGTTAATAGTATTGACACATATATTAAGAAAATAAACTTACCCAGAGCTCAGCCCTGACTCGATCGGCTAGGTGGGCAAATTGTCTCCCTTCTCGGTCAGGGGCGTCCGGCGCACTTTCATAGTGCCTCCATGAGTACGCCGGCTCCATCCTCCCATCCAAAGATACCAAACCAGGGAACTTTTCCTTGATAAGAAGCCCGAGGATACCGTTTACATGGCGTGAGCACTCACGAACTCCTCGTTCAACCATAATCCAGTTCCTATCCCGATATTATTAAAAAGTATTAGTATATATTAAAAATTAAACTAACGAAAAGAATACATTATAGACTTTCTACAACAACTTACATATTTTCATCGGGTCGAATGAGCGCACGATCAGCTACTGCCACTGGTCGCCTCGGGAGTGACGAAGGACCACGCAACCACACTGCAGCCGCTTCTGTAGCCTGCTCCTCTCCCTCTACCCCAACCTCCCCACCCTCTGCCCCCACCTCCTCCTCCTCCTCCACCCTAGCCTGCTCCTCCTCCTCATCCGGCATGTAATCATCATCGCGACGGGATGCCGGTATATGGCTGGTAGTTTCACTCGAGGGTGCGGGTGCCTTTCCTCTCACTGCTGACTTCTTCGTTCTCCTACCTCGAGGTCTAGATGAGGACCCAACCTCATCTTGAGAGGGAGTGGATCTACCGCCTTTTCCTACTACTGCACTTATTAATTTATTTAAACCCCCCACCATATTTCAATCACCTGCTACGAAAAAGAGTAAATCACTTTAGATAAACCGTGAAATGTGTTATAAACACATTTATTCTAAAATTAAACATAATTCTCATACAGCTGCTAGAAATAGTCATCGACGTCCGGATTTGCTGGATCATATGTATCGTCATCACTATCACGTGATATGATGTAATCGTCTAGCTGTTCAGGAGGTGGAATGTTGTCATCACTTTGAGTGCTTGAGTGCAATCTCTCTAGCAGTTCTAAGTCTCTTCCATTATGAATCTCATCTCCTTCGTTGGCATCGACACCACTTTCGTTATCTACTTCCATCGTCTCCGTCAAGTCAATAACAAACATGCCTGGTAGCCCATCTTCTTGAAAGAACTCTCCGTCGTATGTGTTCGGGTCTATGTTATAGTCTTCGTTGTTGGGAACAGGCAGTTTACCGTGTGGCGACACCTTATACACAACATCCCAACCTTTAAGACGTGCGACGGTTTTGCATGGGTAAGAGAGATAGTAAACTTGTGTTGCCTGTTGAGCCACAATATAAACATCTTCACTCGGCAAGGTGGTATCTTGACGAATTTCTATTAAGCCAAGTTTGGGAGTCTGTCTCACTACTTTGGGATTGAACCAGTGGCATTTAAATATAACGGGGTTAAGAGGTTTGCTCCCATCAAAACTCAATTCGTATATTTCTTCGAGTCATCCATAGTAGTCAACCCCGTCTGTGCCCGGAGTAAAAACTCTGGAATTTGTGGTTCTTCGGTTAGGTCGGCTCTGTTCATGGCTTGTTGTGTGGAAACGATAGCCGTTTACGTCGTAAGCTTTGAATGTCTTGACCTTGTAGGCACAACCATTCGCAACATGCCTCAACCGAAGGATCTTCACGGGAATTGAGAGTTGTTTCTTCGCACCATCATCGGAGTCTACCTCAAGATACCTAGAGGATTTGCATTTCACGCAGCAGGTTGCGTCTGCGTATTGTTTCCTGAATAAAATGCATCCGTTGGGACAAGCATGTATTTGCTCATAAGGCATCTTAAGTGCACGGAGGACTTTCTTAGACTCGTACATGCTCTTCGGAAGATTGTGACCTTCTGGAAGAAGGCTACCAACAATCGTCAGCATAACATCGAAGCATTCTCGACTCAAGCTAAACTGCGACTTGATGGCCATTAGCCATGCGATGGCATCTAGTTGAGAAACCTTAGTGTGACCGTGAAGAGGTTGCTTTGACGCGGACAACATGTCATAAAACGCTTTTGCCGTTGGCTCCGGCACTTCCTCTTCACGTGCTTCGTAAAAATGCGCATCTTCAAAGTCATCTAGCATAAATCCAACCCCTCCCTCATCATCGTCCATGCGATGTCACAACACCTCGTCTCTAGGACGTTGGGACTCACCATGATACGTCCAACAGGTATAATTTGGCATAAACCCATATTTGCATAGGTGTTTACCCATGGCATCCTTTGTTTGTCGACGCTTATTCTCGCACCGACTACATGGACACCAGGTCTTGTCACGTACATTCCGTCTACCAAACGCTGTCTCTAAGAATACTTCAGTGTTCTTGATCCAATACATGGTCACCTCGGCCTGACTAGGGCGACCCGTGTACATCCACTCACGATGATCCATCTTGTACTAAACTAGGAAACAACACCCGTGTTTAGGGGTTAGTGAGAAACGAGATGAATATAACAGTCTAATAGGTAAGATAGGTCCTAATCCCACCAGACAATGCGTAGATTGAGCTCGTATTCACGCTCCGTTCCGATCCAACCCAAAATTTCGGCAGCACCTCCCCGCTGCTCTCCAAACGCACGTCTGGGCAACATGCCAAGAGGATGTGCGTTCGGAGAACAACGGGGAGGTGCTGCCGAAACCCTGGGTCGAATTGGAATGGAGCATGAAAACGAGCTCAATCTACGCATCCTCCGGCTGTCCAAACGTGGACAGATCGAAACAGTTACGGCCACAGATATGCAAAGACATACATATTCCAAACCGTAACTCTTCCGAACGGGAGACGCCTAGGTTACGCGACAATAACTAGAAAAACAACATCTCCTCTCTAATACTTAGCAAATCTAATAAAACTCGCAAATACATATCACGTCGCGATGGCCGCATCCACATACACATATATCACGGCACGAGGGCCCCCATCCACAAACACATATATATCACATCCACATACACAAAAAATTTCTAAAACATTTATATTAGAACATTATATACATGTCATTGCATTACTCATTTTACATGTCATTGCATTTTAATAATTAAACATGAAATTATATTTTAAACATGACAATTACACATTACAAATTGAGTTTTATACATGATAATTAAACATTGCATGACAAAATCGAAAACTTGTACATTAGAAAAATATTGAACATAACATTGCAATATAAATTCTACAAATAGCATGACATTGCATTACATTTTTAACAATTACATAAGACATTATTACCGAAAAATTGGGCAAAATAGAGGAGGTGGTGGCGTCGATGAGGGGGCAGAGGGCGGATGACGGTCGGCGATGGCCGGGCCGGCGGCGTACGGGGTCAGAGGGGGCGGCCGGAGCACGGCCAGGGGTGGCCGGAGCATGGTCGGGGCGGCTGTGCGTAGGGGCGGCCTGAGGTGGATGGGGTCGGAGGGGGGAGGCTAGGCCGGCGGCCAGAGCACGACCGAGGGCTGGCCGGCGGCGGACGGGCCGGAGGGGGCGAGGATGGTGGTGGGCTGTGGAGGGGGCGACCGGACGCGGCGCGGGGAGCGGGGGGTGGACGGCGGCGGTGCGGGGAGTGGGAGGCGGCCGGCGGCGGGGGTGGCGGCGGCGGGGTGCAGGGAGCGGGGGGCGGCCGCCGGTGGGGGAGCAGGCGGCGCGGTGCGGGGAGTGGGGGGAGCAGGCGGTGGGTGCTGCGGGAGCGGGGGAGGCAGATCTGGGCGCACTGTGCGCCTAGATGTGCGGGGCTTTTTTTAGCTATTTCGAAGGTTCGCCGAGTGCCAAATTGGGAGGCACTCGGCGAACATTTTTTTTTAAAAAAAAATTTACCGAGTGCCACCAGTAAACCACTCGACAAATAATTTTTTAAAATAAACCATTTCTTTGCCGAGTGCCAGGGATAATTGCACTCGGCAAAGATTTTTAAAAATTGTTTAAAAAAAACTAAATTAGAATAAAGACTTTAAAATATCCCAAAATTTGGCATTATATAATATACACTAATATTGCATCCTAGAAAATTTCTAAGTTCAAATAAACAAATATAAGGCACTTTTAGTTTAAATTTGGGATCTTTTACATAAAATCCCTATAAACAACTTTTTTTAACCAAAAATAGCAAACTAACTCTAAAAAATGCCAATTTTTGACATGGTGTGAGATAAATTGAGTTTTCGTAGTACAAAAGTTTTAAGTTCAAACAAATATTTGAATATCGATTTGCTTCTAAACCTAACTCATTTCATCCCTAAACTCCTAAACCTTGTCGAAGGTTGTCCAATTTCTAAAGGTCGTACTTGAAAACTTTGTCGAAACATTATGAATTTTTTAGCATATTATATATGTATGATATAATGACACCATGTCAAGTGTCATATTTTTTAGGCATCAATTACATTTTCTATAATTAAAAAACCATTAACCTGCATTTTCCGGGTCTAGTGTGTTAAATTAGATTTTAAATATTTAGTTGTAAAAGATTACAAATGTAATCATGAACACAAAAATGATTTTTCCATAATTTTTGAGTCATTATTTCATGTACATGCATTTCAAATTTGACCCACTTGGAAGTAAATCCTAGAAATACGAATATTTTATTAAAAATACCAAACCCACTCATAAAAGTATGAAAATTTACCATGGATTAACAGATGTTGAATTATGACTGTAAATTTAGGTTCAAAACATTTTTAAAATGTGATATGGACTCAAAATGTGTTTTCACATGAAATAATGCGTTCCTACACTACTTTGTCGAGTGCTTTTTAAATAGCACTCAGCAAAGAATATTTATTTGCTCTTTGCCGAGTGCCACAGATAATTGCACTCGGCAAAGATTTTTAAAAATTGTTTTAAAAAAACTAAATTAGAATAAAGACTTTAAAAAATCCCAAAATTTGGCATTATATAATATACACTAATATTGCATCCTAGAAAATTTCTAAGTTCAAATAAACAAATATAAGGCACTTTTAGTTTAAATTTAGGATCTTTTACTTAAAATCCCTATAAACAACTTTTTTTAACCAAAAATAGCAAACTAACTCTAAAAAATGCCAATTTTTGACATGGTGTGAGATAAATTGAGTTTTAGTAGCACAAAAGTTTCAAGTTCAAACAAATATTTGAATATAGATTTGCTTCTAAACCTAACTCATTTCATCCCTAAACTCCTAAACCTTCTCGAAGGTTGTCCAATTTCTAAAGGTCGTACTTGAAAACTTTGTCGAAACATTATGAATTTTTTACCATATTATATGTATGATATAATGACACCATGTCAAGTGTCATATTTTTTAGGCATCAATTACATTTTCTATAATTAAAAAACCATTAACCTGCATTTTCCGGGTCTAGTGTGTTAAATTAGATTTTAAATATTTAGTTATATTTAGTTGTAAAAGATTACAAATGTAATCATGAAGACAAAAATGATTTTTCCATAATTTTTGAGTCATTATTTCATGTACATGCATTTCAAATTTGACCCACTTGGAAGTAAATCCTAGAAATACGAATATTTATTAAAAATACCAAACCCACTCATAAAATTATGAAAATTTACCATGGATTAACAGATGTTGAATTATGACTGTAAAAAAATTTTAGGTTCAAAACATTTTTAAAATGTGATATGAACTCAAAATGTGTTTTCACATGAAATAATGGGTTCCTACACTACTTTGCCGAGTGCTTTTTAAATAGCACTCGACAAAGAATATTTATTTGCTCTTTGCCGAGTGCCACAGATAATTGCACTCGGCAAAGATTTTTAAAAATTGTTTTTAAAAAACTAAATTAGAATAAAGACTTTAAAAAATCCCAAAATTTGGCATTATATAATATACACTAATATTGCATCCTAGAAAATTTCTAAGTTCAAATAAACAAATATAAGGCACTTTTAGTTTAAATTTGGGATCTTTTACTTAAAATCCCTATAAACAACTTTTTTTAACCAAAAATAGCAAACTAACTCTAAAAAATGCCAATTTTTACATGGTGTGAGATAAATTGAGTTTTAGTAGTACAAAAGTTTTAAGTTCAAACAAATATTTGAATATCGATTTGCTTCTAAACCTAACTCATTTCATCCCTAAACTCCTAAACCTTCTCGAAGGTTGTCCAATTTCTAAAGGTCGTACTTGAAAACTTTGTCGAAACATTATGAATGTTTTACCATATTATATATGTATGATATAATGACACCATGTCAAGTGTCATATTTTTTAGGCATCAATTACATTTTCTATAATTAAAAAACCATTAACCTGCATTTTCTGGGTCTAGTGTGTTAAATTAGATTTTAAATATTTAGTTATATTTAGTTGTAAAAGATTACAAATGTAATCATGAACACAAAAATGATTTTTCCATAATTTTTGAGTCATTATTTCATGTACATGCATTTCAAATTTGACCCACTTGGAAGTAAATCCTAGAAATACGAATATTTTATTAAAAATACCAAACCCACTCATAAAAGTATGAAAATTTACCATGGATTAACAGATGTTGAATTATGACTGCAAAAAAAATTTTAGGTTCAAAACATTTTTAAAATGTGATATGGACTCAAAATGTGTTTTCACATGAAATAATGGGATCCTACACTACTTTGCCGAGTACTTTTTAAATAGCACTCGGCAAAGAATATTTATTTGCTCTTTGCCGAGTGCCACAGATAATTGCACTCGGCAAAGATTTTTAAAAATTGTTTTAAAAAAACTAAATTAGAATAAAGACTTTAAAAAATCCCAAAATTTGGCATTATATAATATACACTAATATTGCATCCTAGAAAATTTCTAAGTTCAAATAAACAAATATAAGGCACTTTTAGTTTAAATTTGGGATCTTTTACTTAAAATCCCTATAAACAACTTTTTTTAACCAAAAATAGCAAACTAACTCTAAAAAATGCCAATTTTTGACATGGTGTGAGATAAATTGAGTTTTAGTAGTACAAAAAGTTTTAAGTTTAAACAAATATTTGAATATCGATTTGCTTCTAAACCTAACTCATTTCATCCCTAAACTCCTAAACCTTCTCGAAGGTTGTCCAATTTCTAAAGGTCGTACTTGAAAACTTTGTCGAAACATTATGAATTTTTTACCATATTATATATGTATGATATAATGACACCATGTCAAGTGTCATATTTTTTAGGCATCAATTACATTTTCTATAATTAAAAAACCATTAACCTGCATATTGCCGACCAAGTGTCGTAAATTAGATTTTAAATATTTAGTTATATTTAGTTGTCAAAGATTACAAATGTAATCATGAACACAAATATGATTTTTCCATAATTTTTGAGTCATTATTTCATGTACATGCATTTCAAATTTGACCCACTTGGAAGTAAATCCTATAAATACGATTATTTTATTAAAAATATCAAACCCACTCATAAAAGTATGAAAATTCTCCATGGATTAAAAGAGATACAATAGCAAGAGATGTCGGACCTAACCGATGAAGCCTCAAACTATCACACCTAGATCACATCAATCTAAGAGATCAAACTGAACTGATGCAGCCTCAGACCTAGCTAAAATACACCGAGAACAACCGCTGACCGTATTGTTTCAACGTTAACTTCAAGAGATCAATCTGATGCAGCCATGTGGATACTGATCTAATCGGTACACATGTCGGGGGTGGCAGGACTCACCTCTTTGCCGGAGATCGAAATGATGCAGCCAGCTCCGAGTGCTGAACCTCGCCGGACAAACCTTGGAAGCCATGGGTGGCGATGCACCGAGTAGTTGATTGACAGAGATGTATTTTTCTAAGCTAACTAGAGGTATATATATATATATATAGTTCAGAGACTTGTCGTCCAAGCACTCTATCTTAACCAATTCAGGATAATCTTCATCTTTTTTTCCGCTCTTATCTCCATCGGCTCTCCTGGGTCCGATCATCTTGTAACAGCATGGATGAGCTGCCTTGACTTTCTTTTACTGGATCCTCTTTGACTTCTGTTGACCATGTGGCATCTTTAGTGGGCATGGGCTTCACTAAATCTTGGCATCAACACATGCCCCCCTGTTTCGAAGCATTAAGTGGCTTCTAATGCTTCGAAATTACTTCTGATGCTTCGAAATTAACAACAGTTATTATCCCTGCTGCCACGCCTTCTCAAACGTCCGTACAATCTTTTCGGTTGAACTGAAATAGGCGACCAAAGGGAGGGTTGAATGGGAGATTTTAAATTTTCTCTTCTACTGAACAAACTTCAAACACACCCTTCGCAGATTCTGGTTCGAAGGTATGGAACACCCTCCGAACACAGGCTTCACACAGGGCAAAAGTTTGAAATCCAGAAGACTTCACTCACACTCAAAAACCTAAAAGTGTACTAGACTCAACAATGTTTGTGTTGGCTCCGCACACAGAGGTGCCTTCGAGCAGGCTTCGCACAACAGTACTTCACACAAGTGTGTTTCCCTCAAATAGCTTTGATCAAATGGTCCGCACTAGTAACAGGTATTGGGCTTCACACTGAGAACTGCTCCAAACTGTACTTAGCCAAACATAACAGACAGGAAGGCTTAGACAAACCTTGAGAGAAAATAGTTTCGCTTGTACGCTAAGGACGGGCCACTAATAAACACAGAGAGAGCATGCTCTGAAACTCCACTCGAACATATTTTGCACGTACGAGACATATAACATTTCATTAGCAAGAACACAGAGCAGAACTTGGGTTTGCATAGAACGAAGTGGTCTAATGAAAACTCAATACAAACAGTGTGCAAAACACATATACAAATTCATGCAATCAATGAAAACATAATAGAAATTTCATTGTAAGAACAGGGAACACAAAACTTACAGATTTTGAGTACAGCTCATGGCGGTTGGGTCTATGCTACAGTGAGTACAAAAGGTTATAAAAGTTAAGTGCACTGCATTACCCGGATCATGCTTTCGATGCACCTCGACTTCTAATACCTTCGTTAGGTGTCCTTCCAAGTGCCTCCATCCGGAGCACACTTTGGAGCCTTGCTTCATTCTTGAGGACTACGTCTGCCAACCTTCAAAGTGTCTTGCCTCCGAGGATTTTGCCTCAAGGTATCTTCAGCCGAAGTCCCCCTCCACACTTCTTGCCTTCGATTAGCGCACTTTGACCCGAGGACGGACCTTGACTTCACATAGCCTCCGTGACCAATCTCCCCGCTTGCCTGGCACGAAGCTCCCTGCTTGCCCCAGTTCACGTGCTGTGTTGGTCGTCCTGTCGCTTTCGAAGTCACCTGCACACCAACGACAAGCATACAAGTGTATCTGTTACCCCGAAGGCCTCTTTGAGTATGACACCCTTCGGTACACACTATAGTGTACTGCCCAAAATACCGAGCCCTTCGATACAACCTTCGAAATGTATACTACCGGACCCCTCCGATAGATATACTCCCTTGCAAACTTGTGCAACCAGCAAACAATGAAACCTCTTCAGTAAAACACCTCTAAACCCATTAGGAGGGTCCCCTTCGCCTAGAAGGAAATCCGTCAATCAGTCATCACAGATTGAAACCAAGGCACATCTCAACTTGGTTTCTCAATCTCCTCCTTGATGAGTGCATTGACAGCCAAATTCAAACTCAACAAGAATTTTGAAATTTTTCAGCGCACAAGTGACCATAAAAAGTCATAGAAGAGCCAAATCATACCACTTGAAAAATAAAATTCTTCCCCCTTTCACATATGAAAGCCCTTCGGCAAAGCATGAAGAAAATCTCCTCCTTAATCATTCAGGAAACTTAGCTTATCCCCCTTTGATATACTTCTCACCCTTTGGCTTAGATACTTAGATTATTTCTCCCCTTTTGGCAATGCAAGAATCATGGAGCGATAAATGACGCAAATCTTTAGAAATATGTGAAGTGCTATGACATATAGTGCAAACATATGCCAAAAACAATGTTGAGGACTTTGTGCCCAACTCAAGTTAACAAAATCTAGTTTCAATGTTTAAGCATGTTATTTTCAGATTTTTTGGAAATAGAAACATCACCACTTAGGCTAGAAATCTAGTCATGAAAAGGCATTAACTGCAAAAGCTAGCAAGTTTCTACCTAGAAAAGCATATCCAATCACACGGAGCATTTTAGCAAACTTGATATGCAAGAATTTCATATTTGCAATTCTTTTGATATTGCTAGGGGTTATTTGCTTGCCAACCTTATACTTTCCAAGCATGCCAAGCCTAGGTCTTATTTGCTTGCCAACCTTATACTTTCCAATCATGCCAAGCCTAGGTCAAGAAAAGACTGTCAGAAGCTTAAAGCAATGATTTTGGCAAACACTAAAA
Source organism: Zizania palustris (assembly GCA_019279435.1). Classification (NCBI taxonomy): domain Eukaryota; kingdom Viridiplantae; phylum Streptophyta; class Magnoliopsida; order Poales; family Poaceae; genus Zizania; species Zizania palustris. The sequence continues at coordinate 1,736,813 of JAAALK010000082.1, forward strand.
TATCCTAGTTCATACCAAAAAACCATGGTAAGCAGTCTAGAATAAAATAGTGCGACAACACAAACCTGCTTGGATCTTTTCATTTTCAACTCATCAAACATGGATTTTTATGATTTGAATCAATTTGACAGTTAAGATTTCCATGAAAGGCATATAAATTTTCATGTTGCAATTTTGCATCCATAAGAAAAGGATCCTAGCTACCAGGCAGATAAAAGATAGCTAAAGCAATTTGGCCAAAAACATGCTAGATTCAAGACTCAGTAGTAATCATGAGTTGAATTTTTGCAAATTAAAATCACTCTCATAAGGAAGATAGATATATTAACCAGAGCTAAGCTAACATGATCATAATAATTATGCAAAGGCATACATAAGCAAATATATGTAAATGCAATTACACATAAGAAGATGCTTATGCTAATCAATTACACATAAGAAGAAGCTTATGCAAATCAGAACATGCCGTAAGGATGACAAATACCAAGTTCCCCACGCAAATAAGAAAATCAAGAAGCTTCAAGGGATTGATTAAAAATATCAGCAAGCTGGTTATGGGTATCAACATATTGAAGTTCAATATCACCCTTCTCATTGTGATCTCTGAGAAAATGATATCTCACATCAATACGTTTGGTTCTGGAATGCTGAACTGAGTTATTGGCAATATAAATCGCACTAGTGTTATTACAGAAAAGTGGAACACTCTTATAATCTAACCCAAAATCCCACAAAGTGGAAACCATCCACAAAATCTATGACCAACAGCTAGCTGCAGCAACATATTTAGCCTTAGCTGTAGATTGCGCAATGCTAGATTGTTTGTGGGAAGACCATCAAACTAGAGAAGTACCCAAAAAATGACAAGTACGAGAGGTACTTTTCCTATCAATTTTACACCCAGCAAAATCCACATCTGAATAACCTCTAAGGCATAAAGAAGAATATGCAGAATACCAAATGCCGAATTCAAGAGTATGTTTGAGATACCTGAGTATGCGTTTTACCGCTTGTCGATGCGAAGCCCTTGGCGAAGCTTGAAAACGAGCGCACAGACACACAATGAAGTGTATGTCTGGCCTCATAGCCATCAAGTAGAGGAGGGAGTCGATCATTCTTCGAAACTTCTTCTGATCTATGACTTCTCCATCCTTGTCAGGATCCAATACTACTGAAGTAGCCATCGGAGTGACGAGGGGCTTCGCATCAGCCATGTCAAACATCTTGAGAAGGTCCTTGGTGTACTTCATTTGATGAACGAAGGTACCTTATTTGCTTTGCTTGATTTACAATCTAAGGAAAAACGTGAGTTTGCCCATCATGGATATCTGCAAATTGGGCAACTAAAGCATGAGAAGAGCCACCAAAGATAATATCGTCAACATAAATCTAGACTAGGAGGAAATCTTTACCATGCTTGAGAGTAAAAAGGGTTTTATCAACTGAACCCATCAAATACCCTCGCTCAAGCAGAAAGGACTTAAGTCTATCATACCATGCCTGAGGGGTCTGCTTGAGTCCATAAAAAGCTTTCTGAAGTTTAAAGATTCTATGGGGGTATTTAGGGTTTTCAAAACCAGGGGACGTTTTACAAAAAACATCTTCATCTATGAAGCCATTAAGAAAAGCACTTTTCACATCCATTTGGTAAAGTTTGAATCCACAGGATGCATCAAATGCAAGCATAATCCTAATGGCCTATAGACGAGCAACATGTGCAAAAGTTCCAGCAAAATCAATCCCTTCAATTTTGTGAAAAACCCTGAGCTACAAGTCTAGCTTTGTTTCTAACCACAGACCCATCCTCCCCTTTTTTGTTTTCGAAAATCCATTTTTTTCTAATAAAATGAACATTAGGAGGGGGATCTACAAGTGTCCAAACTTGGTTTCTTTCAAAGTTTTCAATTTCTTCATGCGTGACATTATTAGGAGGGGGATCTACAAGTGTCCAAACTTGGTTCCTCTCAAAGTTTTCAATTTCTTCATGCATGACATTGATCTACCTAGAATCAGATAAAGCATGACTCACATCTAAGGGCTCAAAAAAACAACAAATGCAGAATCAATAAAATGAGCGTGAGAACGTGTTACCCTCTGATCACGCTCACCAATGATCTGCTCGGGAGGATGCATCCTTTGAATGTGGTGCGAAGGCTAACGAAGGGATGCAGTCTCCCCATCAACTTGTGCCGGGAATGGTCAAAGATGACCAATATCGAGGTAGATGCTTCAGGGCCTCTTGCTAAAGTAGTTGAATCTAGGTTTGCTTTGGGGGTTGATGTCGAGGGATGTAGTGGTAAGTCCTCGAAGTCTTCGAGATCTTCTTCTTCAAAGATGGTCATCTCCATATCTTTCTCACTGGCAAGCTCAAAAGAAGAACTAACACATGGGGTTGATTCATCAAATGTCACATCACATGACTTGATGATAGTGTTAGTATCTAATTTGAAAACTTGATAGGAGTGACCATGTGTGGTATAACCCAAAAAGATCTCGTCAGAAGAACACGACTCAAATTTATCTAAATTTCCACATTTTAGGATAAACCACCGACATCCAAATACTCGAAGATGAGTAACCTTGGGCTATCTCCCAAAACGCGGTTCATAAGAAGTTAAGTTCAAAATTGAGCGTAGAAAGATCCGGTTTGAGATGTAACAAGCTATGTTCATAGCCTTAGCCCAAAACCTTCTAGGAGTCTTGTGCTCATCAAGCATCGTCCTAGCCATCTCAACCAGAGTATGGTTCTTTCTCTCAATAAAACCATTTTGTTGAGGAATCCACAGATCAAAGAATTGATGTTCTATGCCATGCTCCAAGCAAAAGTCAACAAAGAGAGTATTTTTGAAATCAGTGCCATTATCACTTCGAATGAATTTTAATGCACCTGGGAGTTCAATGAAAACTCTCAAAGCTAAGCTTTGAAAGTGTGAGAACACTTCATCCTTGCTAGCTAAAAAGAAGACCCAAGAGTAACAAGAGTAATCATCGACAATGACAAGAACGTACCATTTGCTACCTAAAGAACTAACCCGGGAAGGACCTACAGTGTTCATATGGAGAAGTTCTCCATGTTGTTCAGTTATCACCATGTTGACTGGTGAATGTGGAGTGGCAATCATTTTTCCATGTCGATAAGGAGCGCAAACTAAATTATTCTACAATTTGAGCTTGGGAAATCCTTGGATCAGACCTAGGGCACTCAATCAAGTGAGCAACTCAAAGATGATATGCCCTAGTCTCCTATGCCACTTCCAAAGCTCAGAAGAAGATTGTGCAACTAAGTAGTGAGAAGAACTAGATGACTTGGAAAAGTCAGCTCCAAAAACTCTCCCAACTCTAAAAATCTTGCAAGTGAAAACGCCATCAGAATTGAGTACTTGCGAAGTATTGCGTTGAAAACACACTTCAAAGCCCCCATCAAGCAACTAAGATACAGAAAGCAAGTTGTATCCCAAATTTTCAACCAAAGAAACATCTTTGAGAGGGAAGTTGTCATTAATTCTTACCACACCCTTACCCTTCACTCTGCTTCTTCAGTTATTGCCGAAGGTAATGTACTCCTTTTTCTTGATTGTGGTGAGGCTGTAGAACCATGAAGAGTTTCCGGTCATATGGCGCGAACAACCGGAATCCATGATCCAAGTGCTCTCCAAACCTCTATCTGGTACCTACACAAAATCAACAAATCTCGAGTGCTCAGTTCTGGGGTGAGTGAAATACTGATGAGGTATCTAGCACCCAGAGACTCGAGTAGTAGGCAAAGCAACAATAGGATGTTTATGCACAGGATATGTACCACGATGAAAATTGCGAGGTCTACCTCATGATGAAAACCAGACAAATGACGAGGTTGCCCAACCTGTCGAGAACAAAATCCACTAATACGTACGTGGTCTAGCACCATATGAGTCATGGTGTACACCACGAGGGGAAAGTCCTCTCATAGAAGCATGGGGACCCTCGAAAACAGGACAAGAGCAAGAAACGAACTCGTGCATACCTAAAGATGGGTGATGCATGTCTCGAAAGCTCATCTCCTTTGAGCGTCGCTCATCCTTGATGCAATGAAAATAGAACCCAACCAAATAACCCACCCGCTGATAGTAGGAGCAATGAAAAACTCTCTTGGGGGCACTGACATGGGTCATGGGAGCAATCCTCACTTGTTCCTTGGGTTTCTACACCAGGTTTTTCTTTAGTGGAGGTGGTGTTTTCTTGGGAGGCTAGGTAGACATCTTGGCTTTTTGAGGAGTGTCTAATAGGGCTCTCTCTTTCTCAAGAGTAGTGGGAGGAGTTAACAATATTTGTTTGGTGTAGTTTAATTGGTTCTCTCATATCCCAACCCTAGAGCTGACTCTGCCCTATCAGCACATATTTTGGTTTTAGCCAAAAGCAAATCCATTCTGCCCTTCCCCTTATTACATTTATCCACCACAAACAGAAGGTAATCATTTTTCACTCATGAGTTTTTCTACTTGCCCTCTAGCAAAATTGAGTTGGTCCTTAATGGTGATGCAGATGGAACAAGCAGGTTGCACATCCTTAGAATACTCAACACTCTCCAATCTAGACTCTAATTCATTGACACGCTTGCCCCTCAAATTAATGCTTTCAATAAGTAAAGGACAGTTCATACATTCATTGACAATATTAGATCTAGACTCCACCTCCAAAAGCTCCATCTCCGCAATCTCAAGCTTATCAATATCTTGAGCGTGCACAGAACGAAGCTAAGCAAGCTCACTCATGACAACAGTACATAACTCACAATCAGCATCATCAATCTTAGACTTAAACATGACATATTTAGTTTAAATAGATTCAAGTATAAGTCTAAATTCTATTCTTTCTCTAGCAGCTTGTTTAGTAATCTATCCTGACCAATGACTACATCATTCAGTTCATCTACTTTGATAGAAAGCTGATCATAGGATAATGGTACCTCAGATGAGTCTAGCTCATCGCTACTGTGGATGCTGTCAACCATGAAGCAAAGGCCGGTGAAGTCCTTCGCCTTCTTCTCCTCCTTAGAGCTAGACTCCTCAGCTGACAATGTGTCGATGTCACTAAGAGCCACCACAAAGGCTTTGGAATCGGCCTTGGCTACCCTCTTAGCCACCTTGCCGCGCTTACCCTTAGAGAAAGGTTTCCTGTCTTTCTTGTGGTGTTTGGGGCGCTCACTCTCTTCTTTTCTCTTAAGCATAGGGAAATCAGCTTTAATGTGAGAAGTATCACTACACTCAAAGCATCCTCTAAAACCACCTCTTTGTTGATCTCGTCTCTCATTGTAGAAACAGGTGAACCTCCTGGCAATGAGAGAAAGCTCTTCATTGTAAGGAGTATCCACCTGCTATTTTTTAATAGAGACCAAGGAGGACAAGGCAAAACCTCCTGCAAGAACACAAGTACCAGATGTGCTTGGTTCTGCTGAGGTGCCACGCCTAGAGATAGAAACTAGTGCCATGGGAGGAGGCAAAGAGTTTCTATGCCCTGCAAGAGATGCCTTGGCAATCTCTATGGACTTGAGCTTGCTGAAGAGCTTATCACAGGTTGATGTGTCATAACCTGTGGACTCCTCAATACTAGGTATCTTCACTTCCTATATGCTACGATCAACAACATAGAGAAGCTTGATAGCCCTATTGTGGTCAGAATAAGCAAGCATGCTTGTGGAGCGCAAATTACTCACTACCTCATCAAAGCGAGAAAACATGGCATCTACAGATTCTCTAGGGCCTTGCACAAATAGTTGATACTATTGATTGTATGTGCTCTAGCGCCTAGCCTTGATCTAAGTAGAGCCCTCATGAAAAATAGTGAGTGTGGATGAAATTTTCCTAGCGGTCTTAAGATGCTGGACTCGATCAAATTCGCTCCTACTCAGGCTTGTAAACATTATATTTTTATCTTTGTTGTTGCTCTCATATTGTTGTTTCTCAGTCTGAGTAGCGTGGGTCTTAGGAATAACATATTCTATGTCCACAATTTCCCAAACTACACTTCCTTGGCTCAGTAAATAAGCCTCCATGCGAACCTTCTAGTAAGCAAAAGTCAGTTCAATCAAATAGAGGAATTTTACTGATTCTGTCCATGAATCCAAATGATCACAAACCGGTTAAGGTCAACTAGTGATCTTAACCCGCTCTGATACCAATTGGTGGACTGAAATAGGCGACTAGAGGGGGGTGAATGGGAGCTTTTAAATTTTCTCTTCTGTTGAACTGACTTCGAACACAACCTTCACAGAGTCTGGTTCGGACGTATGGAACACCCACCAAACACAAGCTTCGTACAAGGCAAAAGTTTGAAGTTCAGAAGACTTCGCTCACACTCAGAAACCTAAAAGCATACTGGACTCAGCAAACTTTGTGCTGGCTCTGCATACAGAGGTGCCTTTGAGCAGGCTTCGCACAATAGTACTTCACACAACTGCATTTCCCTCAAAGAGCTTCGATCAAATGGTCCGCACTAGTAACAAGAACTAGGCTTCACACTGAGAAGTGCTCCAAACAGAACTTAGCCAAATAGAACAGACATGAAGGCTTCAGCAAACCTTGAGTGAAAATAGCTTCATTCGTACGCTAAGGATGGGCCACTAATAAGCATAGAGCGAATATGCTTTGAAACTCCACTCACACAGATTTTACACGTACGAGACAGATAACACTTCGTTAGCAAGAACACATAGCACAACTCGAGTTTGCATAGAACTAGTGGTCTACAGAAAACTCAATCCAAACAGTGCGCAAAACACAGATATAAGTTCATGCAATCAATGAAAACAGAATAGAAATTTCATTGCACGAACAGGGGACACAAAACACATAGATTCTAAGTACAACTCATGGCAGTTGGCTCTAGGCTACAGTGAATATATAAGGTTGTAAAAGTGAAGTGCACTGTGTTACCCTATACCTGTTGGGGGAAAATATTCCGTCTTTAGGGTTATTGTAGTGACAAGATAAAGACTGGTGATTAAGCCGAAGACTTCCAGCATATACCTTCGGAGTTACATTGAGTCAAGTTCAAAGCATGATGACAGGCTCTACTTCGAAGTACATCTTCGAAGTTAAACTCTTCCAGGAACTTCTTTGCCAGCTAAGATGGAAGACTTATCTTCTTTCTCATTAGATTAGTCTTTTACCATTTTAGCCCTATTAGGGGTACCGAATAGTTTCCACTATGTCGGTTGTAATAGAGGGGTAAGAAGGTCTTTTCCTTAATGTTTGGGCCTATAAATACCCCCCGTTTTACCCTGTAATAGGGACCGAATACAAGATATTCAATACACACATTCGAACTATTCTAAGTTATTATTCTTTCGGAGGCTTAGAACAGTTCACTTCGCAAATACTTCGTTTGTTAGTTTCTAATCTTCAGAAACCTGTTAGCGTAATCTTTTACGCCAACAGTTGGCGCCGTCCGTGGGGAACCTAGTCCAAGAAACTTCGTTCTCTACCAACTTCTTACATCATGCCTCCTAAGCGGAGCGCAACTCGTAACCCTGTTCGGAGGTTCCCTCGGACCTCCGGAGAGGCACCTCCCGACACTGTTGAGGCCGGAGGACCTTCGACATTTCCTCCACCTCAAACTCCAGAAGGGGTTCCCATTCCTCGAGCACACGGAGTTCCTCCGCCAACTCCATCTATACTTCGACCACCCGGAGTTCCTCTTCCACCTCAAGTTCCACTCCGAACTGATCCTTACAGTTCTCAAGACCCGGAAGATCCTTCCGGAGGAGATGAAGACAATCTTGGTGATATGGCCACTCAAATGGCCAGTCTCCAAGCTGAAGTAGCGAGATGGCGGCAAGAAGCTGCAAATAGACTTCGCTCTCAAGCCATCCCTGTTATTCCGGAAGTGCCTGAAGACGACGAACCTATCTATCCTGAAGCCCCGGAGAACGCCTCCTTTGATACCGAATCTCCGTTACATCCTGAACTGCAAAAAGTTCGCTTCGATCCGAAGTTTAAGACTTCGAAGCTTTGCAAGTATGCCGGAGATGAGGATCCTGGAGAATTTGTCCGTTCTTATGCCCTAGCAATTGAAGCTAGTGGAGGAGTTCGGGACACCATGGCAAAGTGCTTTCCCTTAGCTCTTCAAGGAGTGGCATTGAGGTGGTTCTGGTCCTTGAAGCCAGGAACAATTAATTCATGGGGGCAGCTGAAGAAGAAGTTTGTAAGCAATTTCCAAGGCACCTTTGTGCCTCCAATGTCGACGGGAAGTCTTTTCCAAGTGAAGCAACTCCCTGGAGAGACATTGAGGCAATATTTCAAGCGCTTCACTCATACGAAGTCGCAGATCCGAGGGTTGACTACATCTTCGGTAGTTGACGCGGCTCGAGAGGGAGTCATTCATCCAGGCCTCCTTGATAAACTTCACCGGAAAAGCATATCTTTTGTTTCTCAGTTGATGTCATACTTTGAAGAATATGCGAGGTCGGAAGAAGGCTGGCTTCGAAGAACTGCAGCTACTCCGTCCGTATTGCAGGAAGTAAAATTGGAAGTAAAAACTTCGGCACAGCCGCGGGAACCTGTCTTCGAAGTTCAGCATGATAGGAGAAGGGGGCAAAAGCATCCTCGTTTAGAAGTCTTGAACATTGCACCCCCGCAAAAGTTCGCCCAAAGAGCTCCACAACCTTCGGGAAACAAGGTCAGTGGCTGGAGGCCGCTAGGGAAACCGGCTGGCAAAGGCCAGACCCTTTTCTGCTGTATTCATGGTGAAAACCGAAGCCACGCAACTGATACTTGCAAGGCTATACTTACTCTGAGAGGAGAATATCTAGAAAGAACTTCGGGTCGAGGTACTACTGACCGAGTTCCAGTTGAAGTGCGCCCGGAGCCTGTCCAGGCTGTGGCGCAGATAGAAAACTTCGAAGCTGCAAGACACCCTCCGGTGGTCAATGTTATGCCACCCCCGAAGCAAGAAGAAGGGCAAGAACAAGGAAAAAGAGTAGTCCTCCCCATCTCCGGAGGAGGTACTCTCGGAAGCATGTCAAAAAGGCAGAGAAGAGAGTATGTCAGAGAAGTGGGGCACATTGGAACTTCATCATCTGCAGCTGCTATGCCTGAATGGTCCCATGTGCCAATATCTTTTTCTGCAGAGGATGCAGATGGCATTAAATTTCCACATGCAGATCCACTTGTCATTACTGCTGACATCGCAGGAACTGAGGTTCGAAGAGTGTTAATTGATGGAGGGAGTTCGGCAGACATTATTTTTGTTCAAGCCTTTGATCAATTGTGTATCTCCAGAAAACACCTTCTTCCAGCGGCTCGTCCTTTGCAAGGCTTCGTAGGACCTCCGCTTGATGCACTCGGCCAAATTGGTCTGGAAGTTACCTTCGGAGAAGGACTGTTAGCCAGAACAGAGGAAGTAATCTTCGACGTTGTAGATGCTCCGTATGCCTACAACGTCATCTTCGGAAGAGGCATGTTAAATCAGTTCGGAGCTGTGGCACATCACAATTACTTGTGCATGAAGATGCCCATGCAAGCAGGAGTGCTCACTATCTTCGGAGATCAAGCTACCGCCCGAAGAGCGGAATATGGTCACGGCCCTCCTCTTGATCCAAGACAAGTAAATAACGTGCAAGATAATCAAGAAAATTTTTTAGCTCCTTCCGAATCTTCGAAGAAATCCTTCCCAAGACCAAGTCCTGAAGGAGAAATTGCAACGAAGATTATTGTTAAAGATGGTAAAGAATATGCATTTCAATTTGGTAAAGATTTACCACCAGAAGTTGCTACCTCCTTGGAAAAAGTAGTGGAAGAGAATTTAGATGTCTTTGCTTGGTCTGATGAAAACATCACCGGAGTCAATCGGGATATTATTGAGCATAGTTTACTTGTAAACCCGAAGGCCCGGCCTGTTCGGCAAGGACTCCGAAAAATGTGTGCAGAAAGAGCTGTTCTTGCAAAAGATGAAGTTGAAAAATTGTTGAAGGCTGGGATTATCAGAGAAGTGGCTCACACAGAATGGTTAGCCAACCCAGTCTTCGTCAAGAAGAAATCCTCCGGGAAGTGGCGCATGTGCATTGATTTCACATCCTTGAATAAAGCATGCCCTCATGACCCCTACCCCATGACCCGAATTGATCAACTGGTCGACTCCACTGCAGGTTCGGAGTTATTAAGCTTCCTTGATGAGTATTCCGGTTATCATCAAATATGGTTGAAACGCGAAGATGAGATCAAGACAAGCTTCGTAACTCCCTCGGGAGTCTTCTGTTATGTAAGAATGCCTTTTGGCTTAAGAAATGCCGGGGCTACTTTTTCGAGGTTAGTTGCTAAGGCTCTAGGTTATCAATTAGGTCGCAATGTGGAGGCCTATATGGATGATATTGTAATAAAGAGTGCTTTAATGCACCAACATAGCCTAGACTTAGCAGAAACATTTAATAGCCTTCGGGCATGTGGGATTCGTCTTAACCTCGAGAAATGTATTTTCGGAGCTAAGGCTGGGAAGTTGTTAGGGTATTTAGTTTCAAGCAGAGGGATTGAAGCTAGCCCTACTCAAATAACTGCACTTCAGAAGATGGCTCCTCCGGAAAATTTGAAGCAAGTGCAAAAGCTGACAGGTCGTCTAGCAGCACTTAGCAGATTTCTGGCAAGGTCTGCGGAGAGAAGTTTGCCTATTTTCAAAGCGTTGAAAGGGTCCGAAGATTTTGCATGGACACCGGAGTGTCAGAAAAGCTTCGAAGATATTAAAGAGTATCTCAGTAATCTTGCTACACTCACGGTGCCTACTGCGGACGAAACCCTACTCCTTTACCTTGCGGCTTCTGGCTCTGCTGTCAGTGAAGTTCTTGTCAGAGAGATTGATGTCAGCGGGAAGTTGGTACAAAATCCAGTTTACTTTGTGTCCGAAGCATTGTCCGGAGCAAAAACAAGATATTCCGAGCTTGAGAAATTCGTTTATGCTCTGATAATGGCTTCGAGGAAGCTAAGGCATTATTTTTTAGCTCATAATGTAATTGTACCAACTTCGTATCCTTTGGGAGATATGCTCCGAAGTAAAGATTCCACTGGAAGAATTGGAAAGTGGGCAGTTGAGCTAGCACCCTTTGGCATATCCTTTCTAGAAAGGACAGCAATCAAATCACAAGTCTTAGCAGATTTTGTAGCAGAATGGACTCCCCCTGTAACGTTGGTTCCGGAGAAGTCAAGTCAAGGAATTTGAACTGTTTTTTCTGATGGGGCTTTCCAAGCATCCGGAGCAGGTGTCGGAGCAGTTTTAATTTCGCCTTCAGGGCAAAGAGCAATGTACTCTGCAAGACTCAACTTTAAATCTACCAATAATATAGCGGAGTATGAAGGGATTTTACTGGGACTCCGAAAAGCACGTGCTCTAGGGGCTATAAGAGTTGTTATAAAGACATATTCTCAAATAGCAGCAGGGCACGTAGATAAAAGCTTTCAAGTTCGGCATCCACAGCTTTCAAAGTACTTAGAAGAAATCCGTAAAATCGAAGCACAATTCAAGGGTATTTCAATTCGGAGTATACCAAGAACAGAAAATGTGCAAGCGGACATCTTAGCAAAAGCTGCAACCGGAGCTATGGATATACCAGAAGAAGCTTTTTATGAAGAGCTCAGTACACCTTCGGTGCCACAAATTCCCTCCGCAGAGATTCTTTGCATTCCAAGTACAGATTGGAGAAATTCGATCATGGAACTTTTGCAAGGAGGAGCAGATTCGTTTGAAGAGCCACAATTCTTAAGATTGAAACTCAGGGCTAGGAATTATCAAATAATCAACGGTATTTAATACAAGGAGGGAGTATGTTACCCTCTACTCCGATGTATATCTCAAACCGAAGGTCAAGAAGTTCTTCAAGAAATCCATGAAGGACTTTGCGGTAGCCATTTGGCCCCTCGAGCTTTGGCAGGAAAAACACTTCGCCAGGGGCTTTATTGGCCTACAATAACAGCTGATGCGGAGAGCTTGGTTCGCACTTGTCAAGGATGTCAGTGGATGGGTCGACGGAGTCATCGCCCACCAACAGCTCTTCAAGTTATTGCTCCGGTATGGCCTATGGCCAGATGGGGTATGGATTTGATTGTTCCCTTTCCAGCAGCTAAGGGAAATTTAAAGTTCGCAGTGGTAGCTATTGAATATTTTTCTAAGTGGGTAGAAGCAGAGCCCTTAACAGCTATCACTTCGAACAATGTACAAAAATTCTTTTGGAAAAGTATCATTTGCCGGTTCGGAGTGCCTAGACAACTCACGGTTGATAATGGAACACAGTTCGATGCAGAACCCTTCAGAAAGTTCTGCGAAGATCTAGGCATTCAGTTATGTTTTGCTACAGTAAGGCATCCTCAGTCTAATGGAGCTGTAGAAAGAGCTAATGGAAATATTTTGTCAGTGCTAAATCAAAGGATAGTAGGATTAGCAAAAGGACTGTGGACCAAAGAACTTCCAAAGATTTTATGGTCTATTCGGACTACGCAAACAAGGTCCACAGGTTTTACTCCATTCAGATTACTATTCGGAGATGAAGCTATGACTCCAACGGAGCTCAAAGGAGGATCACTTCGCAGCACCGAACCGGAGGTTGAAGAAGAAAGACAAGCTTCGCTAGATTTAACAGAGGAGACAAGACATCGAGCTGTGGCCAATTTATCAAAGTATCACCAGCAGACGAAGGCTTGGTTTGACCCGAAGGTTAAGATCAATGAGCTTAGACCAGGTCATCTCGTTTTGCGAAGCATTATAGCACCAGGAAAATTAGGAAATAAATGGGAAGGTCCATACTTAATTGTTCGTTCAGGACGTCCTGTCTCTTTTAAATTAGCTAATTTGGAAGGTGAAGAGTTAGCACATACGTGGCATGCAGAGCACCTAAAGCGATACTTCGCATAAGGGCTCCTTGTAATCATGTGTAATCGGTTTTCAAATCAATAAAGCATATGGTTCAGATAATGCCTACCCCTCATAAACATCCAGCTTCCGAGTCGACGCACTGGAACCGCGGAGTTGACCGAGAGGGAAGTGTCATTAATTTGAATCATATTTTCCGAAGTGTTGGGCTGACATAATCCGGAGTCCAAGCCACTGGCTTGAAGACATCCGTAAAAGAGCCCGAATACCACAGAATGCGGAGTCCAAGCCACCGACTGGAAGACATCCGTAAAAAGAGTCCAAAGAGACCACATTATGTGGAGCCCAAGCCATTGGCTTGTAGGTATCCGTAAAAAGAGTCGAAGGAGACCAAATAATGCGGAGCCCAAGTCATTGGCTTGTAGGTATTCGTAAAAAGAGTCCAAAGAGACCACTGCGAACTCCAAACCACTGGTTTAACAGAATTCGCAAAAAAGAGCCGAAGGAGGCCAAAACAAAACAGAGTTTGAGCCATGAGCTTCGAATGTCTGTTAAGAAGTCCAAAGTGACAAATTATCTAAGACACTAAAGTGTCCAGGAAGTTATCTTAAGTGATTTCTTTCAAAAGCATAAGGTGTTAAGTCACCATTCTTCAGACTACAAATAGTCGAAGACATTTTATAAGATTTTAAAAGATCTTTAAATTACAGAGGGGCTCTGAACCCCCAAAATTGTACTCCAATGTTTTTCTTTGTGCCTAACCATCTTTGAATACAGTTCGAAGTTGCTTACACCCAAAGAGGGGCTAATAAATAGGGAGACAATTTTAAATCGATATTTATTATTCGAGCTAATATGATTACATCATGAAAAATTGGTATCTATACCAAGAAGGAATCGAAGTCCTCTTCGATCTCTAGAGCTAGGGTTGGAATGACTAGTTCCAGTACCGGGAGTTCTAACAACTTTACGTTTAACTCTTTTGCCTCCCTTCGAAGCTCTAAAGTCTTTTTGTTCTTGTTGAAGCTCGGCCCAAGTTCGAAACCGTTCGGGGCTCCTTTCCCAGCTTCCAAGTTCTTCAGGCTTTTTACTTTGAGCTTCATCTTCGTCTTCGGACCATATAATGTCTTCGGAAGACGAAGTTTCCAAGTTAACCTCTTTTTCTTCCTCTTTAATACAAGATAATATATCTTTACTTATTTCAGACGTAATTGCTCCGGAACTATCTCGAGGAACAAGAAATCGAGGACGTTTGTGAAGTTTTAAGACATCGAAGGTAGCCCATAATAAGCGAAGTTCGTCGTTAACGTCTAACACTTCGACATCTTCCATATGAGGCAAAGCCTAAAAACATGATAAACAAACTTTCATTCATGAATGTACATAAGAGTAATGCTTTACATAGTCAAAAGATCCTAAGACATTTCTAAACATACGGGTTAGGAGGAGGCTGACTGCTCGAAGCTTGGGTCCGAGCCTACTTTTGGCGTTGTCCTTCGTCAATCCAAGCCTTGATCGCAGAACGACCTTCGGCTCTCCATGAAGTTTGGAAGGCTTGCCAAGCAGCGGCCACACCTTCGGAAGGAGTGAGAAGCTGGTCGTCATCGAAGGTAATGGGGCCCTCTCCTGTGCTCGGAGCTATCGATTGACCCAGATCCTCGTAGTAACGAAGTAGGCCAACAGCAGCCACTTGTCCGGAGAGTTCTCCGTAACGAATGCCTGCTGCCTTCATTTGCTTCGCTACTCCTTGAATCCTCTTCAACCGGCGCAGTAGGGAGATGTTGTCATCCGAAGGTAGCGTCCCAGTAGTACCGAAGTATTCCAAGACGCCTAGCAATTGGTCCATGACCTCCGTAGCTACCTTCTCAGACTTCAGCTTATCTTCAATTAACGCGTCCTTCGCCGAAGTTAGCTCTTCTAGTACTCCAGAGAGTCTAGCAGCCTCCATAGCCAAAGAATTCTTTTGATTCAGTAGCTGGCTAGCTTCTTCTCGGAGCCTAACAAGCTCAGTCCCCGCAGTAGCGTGCTCTGCCCGCATCCTTTCAATTTCTGCTCGAAACACAATTCTTTCTGCTTCGAGCTCTTTATTCGCAGCCTCCAAACCTTGTCTGGCCCTGCGCTCCGTGGAGACCATGTCGTCCATATGGCTCACTCGACCTTCGGAGATCGTAAGATTTCGCTGAAGAGTTGCGTTTTCTTCTCGAAGGCGAGCGATTTCACGTTCATTCGATACGTTCGCAGCTCGGGCCAAGACTGTTTGCTGCGAAAAGAAAAAACCAAGGTAAGAAATTATTTGTATATAAATTTGATGTTGTTTTGTAGATACTTCATACCTGGTAGGCTGCACGTTCCATTGCAGCATTAAGCTCCGAGCTCTCCGCCTCACTCAGGATGGCCACCAAATCCGTCTCCCCAACTTCGCGACTAGCTCGATCCAAAGGCTCGAGCAAAGTCCGAAGTCCAGTTCTTCGCTCCAAGAAAGGAGCTAGAAGGGGGAGCATGCTCAAGGCTTGCTGGTCATCTTCATTTGGTGAAGGCCCGGAGTGTTGAGCTGTGGTCTTCGGAGCCCCCGGAGACTGACCCCCCTCGGTAGATTGGCTCTCGTCTGTTGACTCAGACGGAGTTGATCCGGAGCTCGGAGCAGGGAGGGGGTCCATCTTTCCTTTGCCTTTTCCAGGTCCCATCTGAGTGGCTCCTGGGATTGGCTCCGAAGTTGTCAAAGGTCCAAGAATTGTATCTTCAGGACGGACCTCTTCCATAGAAGTGGACTGTGTAAAAACAAATGTATTATACATTATATAATTTCGCATTTTTAAAAAAAAGGGGGGGATAAAAATTATTCGAAGTTTACCTTCGACATTTTGGCGGCGGGTAAGCATTGTACTGCTTGGTGGATCGAAGGCGAGATCTTCGTCCGAATCAAGCGTCAAATCTTCGACTGTAGGAACATTTTCCTGAACAGTCTTTGTTGCTTCATCCGGAATCAATGTCACAGTGACTTCGACTCCACTCTCATCCATAGGAACTTCGTCCTGAGGTAAATCCTCTTGAACTGCCAGAGTCCTCGTTTGCTCAAGATTTTCTTGAGACTCCGGCACGTTCGCAGGTTCATCAACTTGTGCAGTTCCTTGAGCTGCATCCTCGTCAATCAGCCTCACAAGTAACCTGCCTTCGTCCTCCTGAGAATCGGAGATTGAAGCTCTTGGGCTCGAAAGTGCAGGTTTTTTTGGCTTTCGAGCCACCTTCTTGACCGGAGTCTTGGCGGAGCTCGAAGTCCCAGCTTCAGCTTTCCTCTTCTTGGGCCCTTTCTCCGAAGGGACCCAATCCACCAAAGGGGGCGGAACCATTTCGAGTAGCCCCCATACTCGGTTGGATCGCTCCCAACTACCAACCAATTTAATTCTCCATTCTTTCTCGGTCGGAGTTGGGACGCCCAAAATCTTCTCCGAAGCTCGTACGATTTGCTCCGAAGTTATAGGGGCTGAAGAGGCTGAAAAATGAGTTAAGTTTGTTAAATCTTCGAATAAATATACATAGAGTATGTTGCTTTCGAAGTTACCTGCAGGACTCGCAGTTGAAGAGATTTTCCGAAGACCGCCTTCCGAATCCTGTTCGAAGGTGATTGGCCAGTTGGCCATCAAAGGAGGGATTTGGAGCCCGAGGAATTCTTCGGCCAAGTCTCGCATGCTCAACCGATGACTGATCTTTTGAAGCAAACTAAGGCGAGCTTCGAGCTGACCCGGATCTGGATGCACAAGGGCTTCCTTTCGGAAGTTGATGTCTTGCAGAGGTCCAGCTAGACGGTTGCTCGCCCCAACTTCGGCATAAAACCATTTCAGGATCCAGTCTGTATACCATCTGGCGTTGATAGCCTTTGCTGGAAATCGGAGAGCATACTCGTCCCGAAGCCTGAAGTTAATACTTCCGAAGGCCACTACCATTTTTTCACCTCCGGGGCCTACGAAGGTCTTTGGTTGGCACGAAGCTCTGTGCAGTGTTGCGAAGATCTCTGCCCTCCCCTCACAACCCTCGGCTCGCAATGCCCATTCGAAGATGGCGAGACGTGCGACGACATTCGGAGAGAGTTGGGGCAGAGTGACGTGGAACAACTCCAATACCTCGGCCAAGAAATCAACTGCCGGAAGTCCTAAGCCAGCTTCGAAGAAGGCTTCGAAAACAACTACTTCTCCGGGCCTTGGCGACGGAATGATCTCTTTCCCAGGTTTGCGAATCATCACCCCCGAACTAATTCTGCCTTCTACTACAGCCGCAAGAGATTCTCTTCTGCAGGTTGACGACCCCAGTTGATAAGACTGGTCCGTGTACTTCGTTGAGGCTGGAAAGAGGTCTTGGGGGCCGACATTCTGGGGATTTCCTCCCACCGGCGCCATTGTCGCCACTGAAGGATTTGGGGTTGCTGCCGCGAAGGTTGCAGCCGCCGCTGCTACCGCAGCTTGCTGCCGAGCTAGGGTTGAAGATGCTCCAGGGCCCTTGAAACTGGTCTTCGCCATTGAATCTCACGGATTGCTTCAAAAGAAAAATGAAGGCTAGGGCTCGGGTTGGAGGCTAAGGCTCAGATGATGGTTTGTTTGCACGAAAGCAGTGAAAAGGTACTCAAGCAGGGTTTGGGCCCTCTATTTATAGCCCAAAATCCTGATTTTTTACCGTTTGTCTATGTTGCTTCACATTCCCAACCGTTACTTTGCTCCGAAATTAAAGCATTCCGTAACTTCCGTTAGAAGAAAGAAGCTAACGGCTATTTCTTCTAAGTCTAAAAAGGCTTTCAGATTTCTTGAGTTAGTTCTAAGTTACTTCGAATGTAATTTTATTAGAAACTGATTCGAAGCTTACATCTCCACATAGTTTGGAGATGGTTTAAATCTGCTAACCCCTACGCATGATTATTTTTCTTGCGTATACTGCTCTCCTAACATTACAGATTTAGTGGAGAAGCGTATTCGAGGGGCTACTGTTGGGGGAAAATATTCCGTCTTCAGGGTTATTGCAGTGACAAGATAAAGACTGGTGATTAAGCCGAAGACTTCCATCATATACCTTCGGAGTTACATTGAGTCAAGTTCAAAGCATGATGACAGGCTCTACTTCGAAGTACATCTTCGAAGTTAAACTCTTCCAGGAACTTCTTTGCCAGCTAAGATGGAAGACTTATCTTCTTTCTCATTAGATTAGTCTTTTACCATTTTAGCCCTATTAGGGGTACCGAATAGTTTCCACTATGTCGGTTGTAATAGAGGGGTAAGAAGGTCTTTTCCTTAATGTTTGGGCCTATAAATACCCCCCGTTTTACCCTGTAATAGGGACCGAATACAAGTTATTCAATACACAAATTCGAACTATTCTAAGTTATTATCCTTTCAGAGGCTTAGAACAGTTCACTTCGCAAATACTTCATTTGTTAGTTTCTAATCTTCAGAAACCTGTTAGCGTAATCTTTTACGCCAACAATACCTTAGCCTACCTCTCTATTTATAGGCACAATTCAGACCTGCGAAGTGACTACTATACCCCTAGGGTTTACAACATTGCTGCCTCTTGTAGTCACGAGGGTATAGATGATAGTCTACTTTATTGGAAGCTCCTTTTGTGTCAGCTTTGTAGACCAGAATCTTCGGAGCCCCCCTTCACACTCGAAGTGCTGCAGTGGCTTTGGTAGTAGGCTTCGAACCCGTAGGTCTTCACTACACCGAAGTCTATCTTCGATACAAGTGACGATTTTGAGCCAAAGCCGTCAAAGCCCTTGAGTCTTCACACCATCACCTCCGGAGTGGACCACCAGGACTTTGCAGCTACCCTTAGATCACCGCATATCCATGTATCGAAGCCATGCATGGCTGAAGCATGTCAAGACAACCTGATTCCGAAGCCCCACCTTCGAAGTACCTCCTACCGGAGAGTTTGTTCGCCACGTTCCGAAGTCCCTCCTTCGTCCAAAGTCTCCACATGAAGAACTTCCATAAGCACTCCTTCGCAGTGTCTCAACCTTGAGCACACTCCCGAAGAGCCTTACCCAGACCATTCCTCTGATGCACCTCAACTTTTGAGACCTTTGTCAGGTGTCCTTCCAATTTTCTCTATCCGGAGCACACTTTGGAGCCTTTCCTCATTCTTGAGGACTTCGTTCGCCAACCTTCGAAGTACCCCTTTGAAGTGCCTCACCTCCGAGGACTTTGCCTCTAGGTATCTTTAGTCGTAGTCCCCCTCCACACTTCCTTCCTTTGACTGGCGCACTTTGACTCGAGTACCGACCTCGACTTCACATAGCCTTCGTGACCAAGCTTCCTGCTTGCCTGGCGCCAAGCTCCTTACTTGCCCCAGTTCACTTGTTGTGCTGACCATCTCATCACCTCTGAAGTCACCTACACACCAACGATAAGCTAATAAGTGTATCCGATACTCAGGAGGCCTCTTCGGGTATGACCCCTTCGGTACACACTTTGGTGTACTGCCCAAAATACTGAGCCCTTCGGTACAACCTTCGAAATTTATACTACCGGACCCCTCTAACAGATATACTCCGCTGCAAACTTGTGCAGCCAGCAAACACTGAAGGCTGCACATCCTTAGAACTACCGGCCCTTTCCAATCTAGCCTCTAAATCATGAACATGCTTATCACGTAAATTAATGCTATCGCGTAATAAAGAGCAGTTCATGCAATCAATAACATCATGAGGTCTAGAATCCACCTCCAAAAGCTGCTTCTGTGCAGTCTCAAGCTCAGAAAGAGTTTGAGCATGAACAGAACGCAACTGAGCAAGCTCACTCATGACAACAGAACAGGACTCACATTCAGCATCATCAAACTTAGACTTAAGCATGGCATATTCAGTAGAAATATTTTCTAGCCTAAGTCTAAGGTCTTTTCTTTCTCTAGCGGCTTGCACAAGTAATCTATCCTGACCAAGCACTACTTCATTCAGCTCATCTAATTTAATTAGTAGTTGGTCAGATGATAGGTTTACCTCAGATGAGTCAAGCTCATCGCCGCTGTGATCGCTGTCGGCCATGAAGCAAAGGCCGGTGAAGTCACGTCCCTTCTTGTCCTTCTTGTCCTCCTTCTTTGGGGACTCCTCCTCCTCAGAGCTTGACTCCTCAGTTGAGGATGTGTCGATGTCGCTGAGAGCAGCAACAAAGGCTCTGGAAGCGGCCTTGGCTACTTTCTTAGCCATCTTGCCGCGCTTGCCCTTCACAAAAGGCTTCCTCTCCTTTTTGTGGTATTTGGGGCGCTCACTCTCATCTCTCTTTTTGAGCTTAGGGCAATTAGCCTTGATGTGAGAAGTGTCACCGCATTCAAAACAACCACCAAAACCAGTTCTCCTCTGATCCCGTCTCTCATGATGAAAACGGGTGAACCTCCGGGCAATGAGAGCAAGCTCATCATCAGCTAGAGTGTCCACCTGCTCCTTTGTGACGGAGACCAGGGAGGACAAAGCAAAACCATCTGCAAAAACACAAGTACCAGATGTGCTTGGTTCTGCAGTGGTGCCACGGCTAGTGCTAGAAACCAATGCCAATGGCTGTGGTAAAGAGCTTCTGTGCACAGCAAGAGATGCCTTGGCAATCTCTGTGGACTTCAGCTTGCTAAAGAGCTCATCACAGGTCAATGTGTCATATCCTGTGGACTCCTCAATGCTGGATATCTTCACTTCCCATATGCTACGGTCAAGAGCATAGAGAAGCTTGATAGCCCTATCATGATCACTGTAAGCAAGCGTCCCGTTGGATCGCAAGTTACTCACTATCGCATCAAAGCGAGAAAACATGGCATCTATAGATTCACCAGGTGCCTGCACAAACAGCTGATACTGTTGATTGTAGGTGCTTTGGCGCCTGGCCTTAATCTGAGTAGAGCCCTCATGAAAGACAGTGAGCGTTGTCCAAATCTCCCTAGCAGTCCTAAGGTGCTGCACCCTATCGAACTCACTTCTACTCAAACCGATGAACAGTATATTTCTTGCCTTGGAATTGGCATTATACTGATCCTTCTCAGTCTGAGAGGTGCGAGTCTCAGGGATGGAGTATTGTGATTCCACAATCTCCCAAATTGCATTTCCTTGGCTTAACAAGTAAGCCTCCATGCGCACCTTCCAGTATGCAAAGTCTGTCCCATCGAACAGAGAAATTTTACTGCCTCTATCCATGTCGCCAACAGATCACAAAATCGGTTAAGGTCAACTGGTGATCTTAACCTGCTCTGATACCAATTGTTGGACCGGAAACGGCGACCAGAGGGGGGGTGAATGGGAGCTTTTAAAATTTCTGGCTAAAAACTAGCCTTCAGTTTCAGTTCTGTCTTCTGCGGAACAGGCTTCGAACACTACCTTCGAAGGTCTGGTTCGGAGGTACTTCGACACCTTCGAACACAGGCTTTGGAGGAGCAAAAGTTCGAAGCCAAGAAGACTTCGCTCCACTTACAACCCTCGAAAATCTACTCTGCTTAGTCAGTGCAGGCTCCGTACACAGGGTGCTTCGAGCAGGTTTCGCACTTCACCCTTCGCAAGAGTGGACAGCCCTCTGAGGACTTCGACCAAGTACTTGGCAGCAGCAACTGGTGCTGAGCTTCGTACACGAAGGTCTACACGCACACAAACAGACTACACTAGGGGCTTCGACACAAGAAGCAAAACGGGCAACAATCAGGGCTTCGCTAGTAAGCAGTGAGGTCACGCCTCCTGTTACACAGAGCGAATGCACACTGACAAAACACACTTCGCACGAAAAACAACCTTCGCCTCAACAGGCTTCGGTGCACTACTACAGGCGAGGTATGCAAAGCGAGCTCAAGCAAAAGCACAGGAAACAGGGCTTCGCCGCTTGAACAAGGAACACAGAAAAGGAACTCTCTGGATGTATTACAATCGAAGTGTGTGGCTACAGGAGCGCAACAGTAAATGCTCAAAGTGTTAAATGTTACCTACCGAGCCCCCATATTTATAGCCCACAGTTCACCCAAAGGAAGTGACTACTTTACCCCTAGGGTTTACAAAGGATTTGACTCTACAGAACTAAGGGGTACAAAAGGTAGTCCACCTTTATTCTGGAGGCTTCTCTGTCAGCTTTGCAGAGGGGACAGTGTCAGCCTTTTACAGAACAGACAGTGTCAGCCTTTGCAGTCTTTGACTTTCTGCAGCCTCCCATCGCACGCGAGGGTGCGGTAGCTTCGGTGAGAAGCCTTGAGCCTGGTGGCCTTCGCTTCGCCGAAGATGTCCTCCGATACAGTGACGGTTTTGAGCCGAAGCCGTCAAAGCCCTTGGGCCTTCGCACCAACACCTCCGGAGTGGACCACCACGGCTTCGCAGCTTCACCCAGCTCGAACTCCGTCAGTCCGTGTACCGAAGCCATGCAGGCCGAAGCACCACAAGACAACCTCACTCCGGAGCTAGCCTCGCTCCGAAGCCTTTCACACTCCGAAGCCCCACCTTCGGAGTACCACCCTTCGAAGTCCCTCCTTCGTCCAAGGACTCCGCATGAAGCATTCCATGAGCCCTTCGTCGCAGTGTCTCTCCCCGAGCACACTCCTCGACGAGCCTCACCCGGACCATGCCTTCGATGCGCCTCGACTTCTGAGACCTTCGTCGGGCCACCTTCGAATGTCTCCCTCCGGAGCACACTTCGAATACCTTGCCTCCGCAGAGGACTTCTTCCAACCAACTCCGAAGTCACTCCATTCAGAGTACCTTCGAAGTGCCTCACCACCGAGGACTTTGTCTCGGAGTACCTTCAGTCGGAACCACGCTCCGCACTCTCTGCCTTCACCTGGCACGCCTCGACCCGAGGACCGACCCGGACCACCTTCGTAGCCACCGTGACGGAGCTCCCCGCTCCCCTGGCATCAAGCCTCCCGCTTGACCCAGGTTCACTTGCTGCGAACCTTGTCCGTCGCCTCCGAAGTCCCTGCGCACCACCGACAAGCAGACAAGTGTATCCAGTACTCCGGAGACCTCTCCGGGTTAGCAACCTTTGGTACACACTCCGGTGTACCGCCCAAAGTACCGAACCCTTCGGTACGAACCCAGTCATCGTGTACTGTCGGACCCCTCCGACAAGCACACTCCGCTGCACAGCTGCAGCAAGCAGACACCGAACATGCTTCGGTGAAACCACCTCCGAAACACACTTCGGAGGTAACTTCCTCCGAACACCTTCGGAGGTACCCTTCGAACAGAGGGTAAAAAGCCTGTCAATCACTCATCACAAAACACCGAAACCAACCTTTGGTTTCTCAATAATCATAAAATGCGACAATATCTAGGATGATCTGAATAGACTTAAGCATAGCGATGGGCAAAAATGTTTCATCAAAATCAACACCTTGAATCTGTCTAAAAACTTTCACCACCAATTGATCATTATAGATGTGAACATTTCAATCAACATCTATCTTTTTATTGAATATCCATTTACACTCAATAGTTTTTACACCATCGTGTGGATCAACCAAGTTCCAAACTTGGTTAACTCGCATGGACTCCAACTTGGATCCAATGGCTTCAAGCCATTTCTCAGAGTCTGGTCCCATCACTGCTTCTGCATAGGTCTTGGGCTCATCATTGTCCAACAACAACACATCGCTATGGCCAGTGGTCAAGAACATGTACCTCTCTGGCGCATAGACTACTGTCCCAGACCTTCGTGGGGATGGCGCGTGTACAATAGGCTCCGCAACACTTTGCTCATCCTGTTGTTGTTTAGTGGGATTTGGAACACTTTCTAGTGGCTCTCGAACCTCTTCGAGATGCACCATCCTCCCACTAACTCCTTTGGAGAGAAACTCTTTCTCAAGGAATACACCATTTCGAGCGACAAACACTTTGCCCTCCTCTCTATTATAGAAATAGTATCATTTGGTTTCCCTAGGATACCCCACAAAGAAGCACTTGTCAGACTTAGGACTGAGCTTGTCAGACATCATACATTTGACATATGCCTCACATCCCAAAATATTTAGAAAAGACAAACTAGGATGCCTCCCAGACAACATCTCATATGGCGTCTTCTCTACTGACTTAGATGGAACTCTATTAATCGTGAAAGTTGTTGTTTCTAGAGAGTGACACCAAAAGGATAATGGAAGATCAGTGTGACTCATCATAGACCGCACCATGTTCAACAAAGTGTGGTTTCTCCGCTCGGACACACCATTCCATTGAGGCATGACGGGTGGATTCAGATGTGGAATAATTCCACACTGCTTCAGATGATCACTAAACTCATGCCTCAAATATTCACCCCCACGGTCCGATTGTAGAAATTTAATTGTCTTGCCCGTATGATTTTGTACTTCATTCTGGAACTCCTTGAACTTTTTGAAGGATTCCCACTTATGCCTCATCAAGTAGACATAGCCATATCTACTAAAGTCGTCGGTAAAAGTGATAAAGTACTGATAGCCTTTCCTAGCCATGTGACTCATTGGACCACACACATCGGTATGTACTATGGCCAATAGCTCACTCGCCCTCTCACTATGTCTAGTGAAAGGCGTCTTTGTCATTTTGCCAAGTAAGCAAGACTCGCATGTCTCATATGATTCAAAATCAAATGACTCCAAAAGTCCATCACTATGGAGCTTCTGCATGCACTTCTCGTTTATATGACCTAAACGACAATGTTAGATGTAGATAGGATTTAAATCATTGAGTCATTGTTTCTTAGTACTAATATTATAAACGTGTGCATCGTGAAGATTCAGAATATACATCATAGAGCATGCCATTCGAAAATATTGAACAACTCTTGTTCTTTATTACGAATTCAAAACCACCTTCCTCTAAACATGAAGAAAAGATAATGTTTCTGCCTAAGGCGGGAATGAAATAACAATTATTTAACTCCAAAACTAGTCCTGACGGTAGCGATAGTAAATAAACGCCGACGACCAACACTGCAACCTTTGCACCATTCCTGACACAAATATCCAGCTCGCCACTTACACACTTTCTTACTCTACTCTGCCTCTGAAATGATTTGCAAGTATGAATCATCGATCCAGTATCAAAAATCCATGAATCATTTGGATGAGTAACAAGATTAATTTCAATAACATTAATACTTGAAGCGGAAGTCGTACTTTCCTTCTTGTTCTTCTGCTCTTCCAGGTACACCTTGCAATTGCGCTTCCAATACCCAGGATTGTGCAATGGTGGCACACATCAGAGTTGGCAGGACCAGACCTGGACTTTCCAGAAGGTTTAGACTTCGTACTAGAGATCGAATCTGTAGTCTTAGCCTTTTTACTCCTCCTCATTTTGCCCTCCTTCTAAACCCTCATCACTTGATTAGGATACTTCCTAATACTCTCCTCAGTAGTTTTAAGCATCCCATGCAACTCAACTAGTGTCTTCCCTAGTCCAACCATGTTATAATTCATGATGAACGGCTCAAAGCTCAATGGGAGTGACTGGAGAATGACATCAATAGCTAGGTATGGATCCAGTAGAGTGCCCAGTCTCTTTAGAGTCTCCACGCAACCAATCATCTTGATCACATGAGGGCTCGCTTCAGCCTGCCTGCTACCAAACAAGCATTTAGACACATTGTATCTTTCTGCCCTTGCGTGGTTCTGAAACATACCCTTAAGACCTACGATCATATCGTAAGCATCACGTTCCTCACATTGTTTCTGAAACTCAAAGGACATGCAGGCAAGCATTAGACAACTGACATCCACATAATCACTAGGATGCTTCTCATAAGCACACTTGTCTACTGCAGAATAATCCTCTCCTGGTTGATTAGGGTGAGGTTCCTCTAGAACATAATCCTTTCCCCTTATTTAAGAACAATTCTAAAATTTTGATACCAATCCATAAAGTTTGTTCCAGATAATTTCTCATGTTCAAGTATAGATTGCAATTTAAAAACTAGAGTGCTCTTAACAGTTGTAGGACCGAAAGTAGCGACCAGAGGGGGGTGAATGGGCTTCTAAAAAATTCTTGCTAAATTATATGCTAATCCAAACACCCAAACGAACTTAGCCAGACAAATAATATTAGAAAAGCAAATTGCTGGAACTAAAGTTGTCTAGTCTAAAAATGACCGGTGTCTTAATTGAAATGATATTAAAGATAAGCCAAATAAAAATACTGCAGTAAATAAAAACTCCTAGATAAATTACGATAGGTTCAGAGTCCATCTTCGGCTAGATCAGTCCGAACGCCGAAGACACCCTTTGGCGTAACACTTCGCACTAGGCGTCGAAGGTACACTTCGGCGACACCCTTCACACCATACTTCAAATCAGTCAGGCTTCGCTCAACTATTGATTTGTTCTGTTTAGTACATTTCTTTCGGCTAATTGGATTATTTTTGTGTGATCTGATTACCTGGCGACCCCAACCCCCCTTACCATGGCTAAGGGTAGTCGGAACACGATGTCGGTGTTGTGTTACGCTTAGGTTTGTCCCTAAGTATCCGCACACTTTTGGATCGTCAAACTAACACAAGTGCGAGGGCGCATTTCTTTGTCAACAAATGTTTCAGGACCAAGCAAGGGCAAAAAGATACAATGTGTCTAAATGCTTGTTTGGTAGTAAGATGGCTGAAGGGAGCCCAGTGAGCCCTCATGTGATCAAGATGATTGGTTTCGTAGAGACTCTAGAGAGACTGGGCACTCCACTTGATCCATACCTCGCTATTTATGTCTTTCTCCAGTCGCTCCCACTAAGCTTTGAGCCGTTCATCATGAACTATAACTTGGTTGGACTAGAGAAGACACTAGCTTAGTTGCATGGGATGCTAAAAGCTGCTGACGAAAGTATCAGGAAGACTATGAACCATGTGATGGTTGTTCAGAAGGAGGACAAAAAGAGAAGGAAGAAAAGGGCTAAGTCTACAAATTTGATCTCTAGTACTAAGCTGACTGGAAAGTCTAGGTCAGGTCCTGCCAACTCTGATGAGTGCCACCATTGCCACAAGTTTGGGCATTGGAAGCGCAACTGCAAGGTATACCTGGAAGAGCAGAAAAAAGAAGGGAAGTACAACTTCCGCTTCAGGTATTAATGATTAAACTTGCTACTTGTCCCAATGATTCATAAGTATATGATACCGGTTCGATGATTCATAGTTGCAAATTGTTGTAGGGGCTTAGTAGGTCAAGGAAGTGTGCTATTGGTGAGATGGATGTCCACGTCGGAAATGGTGCAAGTGTTGCAGCGTTGGCCGTCGACGTTTATTCACTGCCACTATTGTCAAGACTAGTTTAGGAATTGAATAATTGTTATTTCATGTTTAGGATAAGATATTTTGAATTCGTAATAAAGAACAAGAGTTGTTCAAAATTCGTGAATGGTTTTCTTTATGACGTTTGTCCATTAGTGAATGGACTGTACATTCTGAGTCTTGAAAAAGTGCATGTTTATAACGTTAGTACAAAGAAACGATGACTCAATGATTTGAATCCTACCCACGTCTGGCATTGTCGCTTATGTCATATTAATGAGAGGCGCACACAGAAGCTTCATAATGGACTTTTGAAGTAATTTTATTTTGAATCATATGACACGTGTGAATCTTATCTACTTGACAAGATGACAAGAGTAGACTTTCACTAATTGTGTGAGGGCGAGTGAGCTATTGGACATAGTACATAATGATGTATATGGTTCAATGAGTCACACGCCTAGGAGTGGGCAAGATAATTTAATTTCTACGTTCGGATCGTGGAGATGAATATTTGAGCCATGAGTTGACGCGCTAATCTATCATCATCCTTTTGAAGTAATGCTCTAGAAACCGACGCTCTCACTTTAAATAGAGTTCCATCTAAGAGAGTGATGGGACCAAACTCTAAAAAATGGTTTGGAACCATTAAAATACGAATTAATATAGATTGGATCTGTTTCTATTTGCAGACCTTCAGATGTTCTGATATAGATCGGAAATTCCGATGTTTGTCAGGTCAAAAGCTCCGATGTCGATCAGAAGTTCTGATGCAAATAAAATTTTGCGACAGAGGAGTCGGATAAGAAAATCTGATGCCAGATCGGAAGTTCCGATCCAGACATATTAGAGTCCATAGAAGGAAACCCTTGGTGGATCCACTCGATGGCGTAAAACTATTGAGTAAAGATGGACATTAAGGAGAAATATGTTGATGGAAATGTTCACATCCATTAGGCACGATTGGAGGCGAAAGGTTTCAAACAAAGTGTTGATTATGATGACACGGTCTTCGCTCATTGTTATGCTTACGTCTGTTCGGCTTGTTAGAGCAATTGACTGTTGGGGGAAATTACTTCATTTTCAGGACTTAGAGATTAATGACTCGATGGCTCCAAAGAGCTCCGAAGCTGGTGGGCGCTTGTTCGAAGGCAGAGGCGTCAAGCCGAAGGGTGCATCAATGCGAAGCCCTGATGAACCCTCTGAACGGAAGATAAAAGCTCCGAAGCTGAGCGACAAGATTGATAAGATGTTTGGCTTATCCATCTATCTTATAGCGCTTTACCTTTTATAACCTTGTTCCTGGCGCCGAATAGTTCCACTATGTCGGTTGTAATCTAGGGGTAGTTAGGTCTTCTCCTTATACATTTTTACCTATAAATACCCCCCTCTATACCCTGTAACGGGGGACGAGGGACAAGTTATTCAATACACATATTCGAACTGCTCAAGCTATTATCCAACTCGGAGGCTTGAGGCAGTCCTAAAACACAAACTCTCTGTTTATTCATTCTTGATCTCAGAGAACCTGTTGGTGTAAACTTTTACACCAACAGTTGGCGCCGTCTGTGGGGATCCAAGTTCTAGAAGCTTGTTCTCTGCTGCTGACTGCACTTCGAAGAGCACTTACGGAGGGGGCCTCGGAGTCTCAAGATTCCGCGCACCCTTCGGTTAGGGGCTTCTTAGTGCAGCCCGAAGGCCTTCACTCGACTTCCCGAGTCATTCGAAGTCCTCCATCTTCAGACCTCTTCGTGGCTAGCTATGCCTCCGAAGCGAAGCCAAGCTTCGGGTCCTCTCCGAAGGTCCCTTCGGACCGCTGGAGCCGGACCCTCAACTACTCCAGCAATTCCCGTAGAGACAACAGGGCGTCGGGTCCCTAGGGGACCTCGAGCTCCTCCTACGGTGCTTTGGACTGATTACGTCAGCTCCCAAGACCCAGATGTACCCTCCGACGAAGGCGAAGACCTTCCTGGGACCGAAGCTACTCAACTAGCAAGGCTCCAGGATGAAGTGGCCAGGTGGAGGCAAGAGGCCGCCGATCGCCTCCGCACACAAGCCTCCACTGGGACTCCAGAAGGACCTCAAGATGGTGGTACTCGCAATCTCCCAGAAGCAACCTAATTCCTGGAGGAGGCCGAGAACGCTTCCTTCCATGATGAGTCTCCGTTGCATTCAGACTTACAAAGGGTGCCCTTCGATCCAAGGTTCAAAGCTTCGAAGTTACACAAATACTCTGGTGGGTCAGACCCCGGAGAGTTCGCCCGATCGTATGCCCTGGCGATAGAAGCAAGCGGAGGAGTGCGAAACACCATGGCAAAATGCTTCCCCCTCGCTCTCGAAGGTGTGGCGCTCTGATGGTTCTGGTCCCTGAAGCCAGGGTCGATCAGCTCCTGGGAGCAGCTAAAGAAGAAATTTGTAAGTAACTTTTAGGGTACCTTCGTGGCCCCGATGTCCACAGGAAGTTTGTTCGAGGTAAAACAGCGGGCGGGAGAAACACTCCGGGAGTACTTCACACGCTTCGCCCACACTAAATCGCAGATTAAGGGCCTATCTACCTCCTCGGTAGTCGACGCCGCCCACGAAGGAGTGTTGAACCCCGACCTCCTCAGCAAACTCCACCGGAAGCCAGTAACGTTTGTGGCACAGTTGATGGCTTACTTTGAGCAGTACGCCAAGGCGGAGGAAGGTTGTCTTCGGCGAGCTGAAGTGCCATCGCCCACCCTCCAAGAAGTCAAGAGGGAGCCTGAAGCCTTGGCTCCTCTACAACCTCCTCAAGACAACCGCTTCAACGAGCACAAGCGGGGGAAGAAGCATTTTCGTTCGGAGGTGCTAAACATTGCACCTTCTGTTCCAAAGGCACCTGCCAATTTTCAGCACACGCAGAATTTCAAGGCCGGGCCGCCGAAGCCTCAAGAAAGGGCACATGGCCGACTGAAGATCTAGGCCCTATGTGAGTTTTGGTAATTAATGATAAACATGCGTTTTGTGGACTAATATTTTTCTTAAGTGTGAAGGAAATGAGTAGGTCCCGCGCAAATGGAGCACAAGATGGAAACCCGAAGATCTGGACGTTTAAAGGCTACGGCAAAAGGTTTGAAGGAATCTAGAAATTGATCGAGGTGTTTGGAGCGATCAATTAGGCTAGGTTTAAATTTTGTTTTTGCCGTACTGTAAGAGGGGTTGCATCTTGGTTATGAGTTTGATTTTCAAGTGCCCATTTGCATTGCATATAGTATCTTTTGATCATGTGTGATTGTTGCAAAAGTTGCTATTTTGGCAAATTCCTTGAAAAACTATTGCAGCATTTTGTTGGAGTTGTCTGACCCTGGCGGTCTGACCGACCATGTGGGTCCGGTCAGACCGGCTGGAGTTGGGCGGTCCGACCGGCCAGGGGGCCGGTCCGACCGGGTTGCGCAGGGCAGAAAACTGCTGGTTTACAGAGCCGACGGGAGTACTATCGGTCCGACCGAGCCGATGGCCGGTCAAACCGGGTAGGGCCGGTCTGACCGGGCCAGCATGGCCGGTCAGACCGAGGCGTCCTGTCACATCAGTAAACGGCTAGTTTTCTAGCCGTTGCAGTTGTGGTCGGTCAGACCGGCCCAAGATGGGCGGTCAGACCGACAATGCGCAGAGAGCCACCTAACTTGTGTAACGGCTAGTTTTTGGGTGTGTGGCTATATAAACCCTTGCTACAGCTCCTTTGCTAGACTTTTTGGCATTCATTTGAGCATTCTTGAGCACAAGAGAGTCTCTCCCACCATTGAGCACTAATTTGAGCACTAGTGAGGTTGGGAAGAAAAAGGGGTGATCAAGTGATTGAGTGAATTGCATTGCATTGGCATTTTGGCACTTGATCCTCTTCTCCTAGCTTTGATTGCAGCTTGTTACTCTTGGAGATTGCCATCTCCTAGACGGCTTGGAGAAGAAACCGGTGATCTCTCCGAGAAGGTTGTGGAGGAGACCCGGGAGGTTGTGAAGGTTGGAGCTCGCCTATCCGGAGTGGAGAAGAGCTACCACTAGTGATCGAGGCCCGAGAGTTGCACTTCCGGTGCCGGCTCATCTTCAAGCAAATTTCTCTTTGAGAAATCCGAGGCTTGGTGAAGTGAGCGGTCAAGTGAAACTCGCCTCAACGAGGACGTAGGAAATTGGCAAATTTCCGAACCTCGGGATAAAATTCGGTTGTCTCTTGTCCCTTTTATCTTCGAGCAAGTTTATTTGTGCAAGCTTACTTTTCTAGAGTAATATACTTGTTCTAGCGGTTTGCTACCATTGTCTTAGGACCTTGATCATTGTTTAAATAAAATAGAATTAGTTTTAAAAACCGCCTATTCACCCCCCCTCTAGTCGGTACATCGATCCTACAAGTGGTATCAGAGCTTGGTCTCTCAAGTTAGGCTTTACCGCCTAGAGAGAAGATGTCCGACGAGGTGGTTCACAACGTAGGCAAAGGTCCTTACTTTGATGGCACTAACTATTCTATTTGGAAAGTTCGTATGGCTGCTCACCTCAAAGCCATGAGCTTTGAAATTTGGCGTATTGTTGAGTTATGTTTTGAAGTTGAAGACAAGATGAATCTAACCTATCAAAACAAGAAAGATATGCAACTTGATGCTCAAGCTACAAATGCTTTGTTCAATTTTTTGTGTGCCGAAGAATTCAATAGGATAAGCAATATTTCAACGGCACACGACATTTGGACCACTCTTCAAGATATACATGATGGAACAACAAGTGTGAAGAATGCCAAGTCGCACTACCTAAAGATCAACTATGAAACATTCACCATGTTGCCAAATGAAAGTGTCAATGAGATGTATGCAAGACTTAATGTGATTGTCAATGATCTCAAGGGTGTTGGAGTGAAGTACACGGAGTTGGAAGTTGCTCAAAAGATGTTGAGAGCTTTGCCCGAGAAATATGACACGTTGGTGACTTTCCTCATCAACTCGGATATGTCAAGTTTGACACCCACAACACTTTTGGGAACTATCAACACAAATGAGATTTACAAGAACAAGAGAGTTGAAGGAAGCACCGAAGACCACTCCTCATCCAAGAAGAAGAATATTGCCTTGAAGGCCAAGGTTGAAAAGAAATGTGAAGAAGCAGAAGACACCTCTTGTGATGGCGATACCGAAGATGAAGAAATGGCTCTCTTTGTGAGAAAGTTCAACCGGTTCATGAAAAAGAGAGGAAGTTCTTCAAGCTCATTCAAGAACAATGGTGACAAGAAGTCAACCAAAAGAAACCTCAAGAATGTAAGATGTTTCGAGTGTAATGAGAAGGGTCATTTTGCCTCAAGATGCCCGAACAAACAAGAAAGCGAAGATGATAAATTTCAAAAGAAGAACAAAGAAAAGAATGGGAAGAAAAAGCTCTTCAAGAAGTTGAATAAGAAAAAGGGTAAAAATGAAGCATTTGTGGGAGAATGGGATTCAAATGAAGATAGCTCCGATTCTTCTTCAAGCTCCGACTCCGGTGGTGAGTCAAACTCAAGAAAGAAGAACATGGCGGGAATCGCAATCACGGAAGCTTCATCACTATACTCTCCTTTTTGTCTCATGGCAAAAGGAAGTACTAAGGTAACATCTACTTGTGCTAGTGAACAAAATGATAGTGATGATGAATTATCTTATGATGATCTTGCACAAATGCTTGAGGAGCTAAATGAGTTAAGTGGCAAAGAGAGAGTCAAATTTAAGGCTCTCAAGAAAGATCATGAGTCCTTAACGGCTAAACATGAGGAGTTGAAAACTTCTCATATGATGCTTTTGGTCTCTCATGAGAAGCTTGAGGAAGCTCACGAAGCACTCATTGCCTCTACACTCATTAGGCCAAAAGTAGATATAGGGGTCACATGTGATATTTTTGATGATGCATGTCTAAATGTTGAAAATTGCATTCCTACAAAGACTAGCATATCAACCTCATGTGATGACTTACTTGCTATGCCATGCTCATCCACTCTTGATATTGCTTCATGTTCAACAAATAAATCATCTTCATCAAATTCATTGTTGATTGTTGAAAATCATGAGCTCAAGGAGCAAGTTGCCAAACTAAGTAAGAGTTTGGAAAGATGCTTCAAAGGTAAAAATACTCTTGATGAAATTTTAAGCCAACAAAGATGCTCTTTCAACAAGGAGGGACTTGGTTTTGTTCCCAAGAAGGGCAAAAAGCCTTCCTACCAAGCCCCAAGGTTTATTAAGAGTAATGGAAAATTTTGCAATAAATGTCGAAAAGTTGGTCACATAATTGGTGAATGCCACATAAACAATATTCCTAAAAATGATGTATTTGATTCTCATTACATGCTTAAGAGAGCTAATAATGGCTCTATTTATGCTAAGTTTTTGGGCACTCCTATTTTAGGAGAAAAGAAGAAATCTATTTGGGTGCCAAAGGCCTTGATAACTAACCTACAAGGACCCAAAAGGATTTGGGTACCTAAAAAGGCTTGATCTCTTTTGTAGGTAAACTACCACACCGGAGGATCACATTGGGTGCTTGATAGTGGGTGCACTCAACATATGACCGGTGATAGGAAAATGTTCACATCGTTTGAAGTTGGTGCTAAAGATCAAGAAAGAGTGACCTTCGGTGACAATAGTAAAGGAAAGGTAATGGGTCTAGGTAAAATTGCTATCTCAAATGATTTCTCCATTTCAAATGTTTCACTAGTTGAGTCATTGAATTTCAACTTATTGTCCATTGCTCAACTATGTGATTTAGGCCTTTCATGCACATTTAATCCTCAAGAAGTATTTGTAACAAGTATCCATGATAACTCCTTAGTTTTCAAAGGTTTTCGTTTTGGAAATCTCTATTTGGTGGATCTCTCTTCAAATGAAGCTAATTTGAAAACTTGTTTGGTTGCAAAAACTTCATTGGGTTGGCTTTGGCATAGAAGGCTTGCTCATGTGGGAATGAATCAACTAAACAAACTTGCAAAAAGAGATTTGGTTGTTGGGTTGAAAGATATAAAATTTGAAAAAGATAAACTTTGTAGTGCTTGTCAAGCGGGGAGGCAAGTTGCTTGCTCTCATCCTAGCAAAAGCATCATGTCCACTTCTAGACCTTTGGAGCTTTTGCATATTGATTTATTTGGTCCAACAACTTACAAAAGCATCGGTGGAAATAGTTTTTGTCTTGTTATTGTGGATGATTTCTCAAGATTTACTTGGGTCTTCTTTTTACATGACAAAGCTAAGACCTCCGAGATTTTCAAAAAGTTTGCAAAACGAGCTCAAAACGAATTTAACTTTTCTATTGTAAAAGTAAGGAGTGACAATGGATCCGAGTTTAAAAATACAAATATTGAGGATTATTGTGATGATCTCGGCATTAAGCATGAGCTTTCCGCCACCTATTCACCACAACAAAATGGTGTTGTGGAAAGAAAGAATAGGACCCTTATTGAGATGGCTAGAACTATGCTTGATGAGTATAGTGTCTCCGACTCATTTTGGGCGGAAGCTATAAACACTTCTTGCCATGCTTCTAATCGTCTTTATTTGCATCGTCTTTTAAAAAAGACTCCATATGAACTCTTGATTGGACGAAAACCAAATATTGCTTACTTTCGTGTTTTTGGTTGTAAATGCTACATTTATAGAAAAGGTGTTAGACTAACCAAGTTTGAAAGTCGTTGTGATGAAGGATTTTTCCTTGGCTATGCATCAAATAGCAAGGCATACTGAGTGTATAACAAGAACAAAGGTATTGTTGAAGAAACCTCGGATGTTCAATTTGATGAAACTAATGGGTCCCAAGAGGGGCACGAGAATTTGGATGATGTAGGTGATGAAGGCTTGATAAGGGCAATGAAGAAAATGTCAATTGGTGACATCAAGCCTAAAGAAGATGATGAACTTCCATCCTCCACTCAAGTTGAACCTTCTACTTCCGCTACGCAAAATTTGACTCAACTTAATGAAGATGAAGCCAAAGATCAATCCTCTACTATTCCATCCAAAGTTCACAATGCCACCGCAAAAGATCACCCAATTGATCAAGTCTTGGGTGACATTAGTAAGGGTGTTCAAACTAGATCTCGTGTTGCCTCTATTTGTGAACATTACTCGTTTGTTTCTTCTATTGAGCCTAAACATGTAGATGAAGCTCTAAATGACCCGGATTGGGTAAATGCTATGCATGAAGAGCTCAACAACTTTGAAAGAAATAAAGTTTGGACATTGGTGGAGAGACCCAAGGAGCACAACGTAATTGGAACAAAGTGGGTTTTTAGGAACAAGCAAGATGAAAACAGGTTGGTCGTGAGAAACAAGGCAAGATTGGTAGCACAAGGATTCACTCAAGTCGAAGGTTTGGATTTTGGTGAAACCTTTGCTCCCGTTGCTAGACTAGAAGCTATTCGCATCTTACTTGCTTTTGCTTCATGTTTTGATATTAAGTTATATCAAATGGATGTGAAAAGTGCTTTCTTGAATGGCGAAATAGCCGAACTAGTTTTTGTTGAACAACCACCCGGCTTTGAGAATCCTAAAAATCCTAATCATGTTTATAAACTCTCAAAAGCTCTCTATGGTCTAAAACAAGCTCCTAGAGCTTGGTATGAAAGATTGAGAGATTTTCTCCTCTCAAAAGGTTTTAAAATTGGTAAAGTCGACACTACCTTGTTTACAAAAATAATTAATGATGATTTCTTTGTCTGTCAAATTTATGTCGATGATATTAT
The DNA here is from genome assembly GCA_019279435.1 of Zizania palustris. NCBI lineage: Eukaryota > Viridiplantae > Streptophyta > Magnoliopsida > Poales > Poaceae > Zizania > Zizania palustris. The sequence continues at coordinate 1,772,519 of JAAALK010000082.1, forward strand.
ATTCGGTTCTACTAATGAAGAATTGTGCAAAGTTTTTGGTGATATGATGTCTAGGGAATTTGAGATGTCCATGATAGGAGAACTGAGTTTCTTCCTTGGACTTCAAGTCAAGCAACTCAAAAATGGAACCTTTGTGAGCCAAACGAAGTATATTCATGATCTTCTCAAAAGGTTCGGATTGATGGAAGCAAAGCCTATCAAGACCCCTATGGCGACCAACGGGCATCTCGACCTAAATGAGGGAGGTAAACCGGTAGATCAAAAATTATATAGATCCATGATTGCTAGTTTGCTCTATCTTACCGCATCTAGGCCCGATATCATGTTTAGTGTTTGCATGTGTGCTAGATTTCAAGCCGCACCAAAAGATTGTCATTTGATGGCGGTCAAGAGAATTCTAAGATATTTAAAACATTCCATCCATATAGGGTTGTGGTACCCCAAAGGTGCTAAATTTGAGCTAATTGGCTATTCCGATTCGGATTATGCCGGTTGCAAAGTTGATCGTAAAAGCACTTCTGGAGGGTGTCAATTCCTTGGGAGGTCTCTTGTTTCTTGGGCCTCTAAGAAACAAAACTCCGTTGCCCTTTCCACCGCTGAGGCAGAATATGTATCCGCGGGTAGTTGCTGTGCGCAATTACTTTGGATGAGGCAAACCTTGCTTGATTATGGAATAGAATTCTCAAATGTCCCTCTTCTTTGTGACAATGATAGCGCCGTCAAAATTGCCAACAATCCAGTCCAACACTCTAGAACCAAGCATATTGATATTCGCCACTACTTTCTAAGAGATCATGTTGGCAAAGGTGACATTGTCATTAGCCACATAAGAACCGAAGATCAATTAGCAGATATCTTTACCAAACCACTAGATGAATCCCGCTTTTGTAATCTTAGGAATGAATTGAATATAATAGACTTCTCAAATGTGGCTTGAAACCATGCATATGTGTGAGTTTTAGAATTTTCTATCCTTGTGACATATATGTATGCTTTTATGCTTGCAATGCCATATTTGAAGTTCATGTACTTTTATATGTGTTTCTAAGGCTATACATTAAGGGGGAGTATAAGGTTACTCTTATATGTTGAAAATTGCTCAGGTTGTTGAAAAACAAAATTTGAAAATTTTGGTATCCTCAAAATTCTATCTTTGAGTTAAAAACAAATTTCTCCCATGATTTTATTTCAAGACATATTTTGAACTTTTGTCCAAAACAAAACTTATAGATATGGATCATATGATCATTTTTCGTATTCAAATGTTTTAACTTTATCCATCCTATCAAAAGATATTCAAAGAATTAAAGTTCAGACAAGTGTTCGGACAAGAGTTCGGACGTGTTGAAAACTTTGGCTGCAAACGGTTTCTTTTTGAACTTAAAAATTTGAAAACTTGATGTTTTATAAACCTTGGGAGTTATTCTAAGTTTCTGCAAAGTTTGAAATTTTTCAAAATTATTTTGCTATATTTCTCACTTAAGCTCCTCTTTGTGCTTTGTTTTTAATTGCTGAGCTATAGTGGTGTCGGTCTGACCGGGCCTACATGGCCGGTCCGACCGCCCTTGCTGCGTCGGTCCAACCGGGCCTACATGGCCGGTCAGACCGGGGCTCGGGCAGGGTTATAACTCCCCTCTCTATTCAGTTTTCTCTCCCCTCTATTATTTCCTCTCATCTCAAACCGAGTTCCTCTCCTCCACTCTTGCCCCCAACCCTAGAAATTTCGTTTCATCGATCTTCTTGCCGGTCCAACCGGTGAATCCTCTCCGGTCCGACCTCGAGTTCATTTTCCCTTGCCAGTAAGAACTTCCTCCGATCAAATCCATTGTTTTTATCCTTTTGAAGGCTAGGGTTAGGGTTCTTGTTCATGGGCTTGCATGTCAACTTGCCAAGGCTAAATCCTCTTTAAACTCAATTGTTAGCCTTGTGATACTATTTCCCATGCCTCTATGCAATTTGATATGGCAAAATTTGATTATGGAGAAGTTTTGTGCAAAAGGGGATTTGTACCCGGGTTGCTAGGCCGGTCAGACCGGTGGGCAATGGGCGGTCCGACCGACCATGTACTGGCGGTCAGACCGGCCCTATTACCTTGGTCAGACCGGCCTCCCAATGCCTGCCCCTCTTTTGCACATCATTGCTCATTGATGCTTTTGCCCTCTAACAAATTCATAGATTGTCTCTAATCATATCTTTTATCTTATCTGGGTTAAATCTTTGATTCAGTCATTCCTCGCGCCGGCCGTTCTCAAGGAAATGAGCGTCGCTCAAAGTTTGTCGAGGACCGTGGCCAATCATCTCGGCACTTTCAAGATGACAGTGACGAGGACTTTGCCTATGAGGATGACAGCTCTGAGAATGAAGAAGAATTGGCACCTCAGCCTCCAGCAGCTAGTGAAGATCCTTTTGCATCCTTGGAATTCAAGGTAGATGTCCGGAATCAAGAGAACTTTGCTCGTCTGCGCCACCACAATCAATTTCTCAGACCAAGAGATACATCAGATCAGCGGTTTCATACAAAATTTCAGAAAGAGGTATTCAACATTGCATATGAGAACCGTTCTTTGGCTCCTCATAAGTGGATTTCTTGGAGGGATCTAAGTGGAGAAGTTGCAGCTCTCAGGAACATATTTGGAACTGTTGGTAT
>JAAALK010000082.1:1775265-1841762 GCA_019279435.1 Zizania palustris
CTTAGAGGTACCTATTTTGTCAACAAAATTAATAAGCATATTACAAGGAAAAGTTGCAGGTATTAGCCAAAGCAGGAGCTTCGAGGAGTACCTTCGAAGGCCTCGTGGTGCACGATCGCCGGATCCTCCAGGACTTCGTACATCTTGAGGATGTCAGTGAAGTCATCTCTCGAGGCCCTCTCCTCCATATTTCCTGCCGGAACCACGACTTCCACCGTAACCACCCCGGGTGTGGGAGAGTTGGGAGTGGCGGAGCCCGACTCCAAGAGTACAACGACGGGCGCAGGAGGAGTCGTCGGGACTACTTCTTCTACCTCCCTAAGAGAAGTTCTAGGGGGGACCTCTCCTAGGTCTTTGTCGTCATCAAGGAGGTAGTTCTCGAAGGCCGACGCTATCTGAGCGTCGGAGTCCTCCGACTCCTCGGAGGCTGAGCTCCGAGCATCCAGCGACGAAGCCGATGAAGTCGGGGCCAACCGCGAAGGGAGTTTCGCTGTTTTCTTCTTCTTGGACGGCTGCTTGCTGGCTTTCTTGGGCGGCTCAGCAGCGACCTTCCATTTTCGAGTGGCTGCTCCAGTCGAGATGAAGTCGGGAAGAGGAGGGGGCTCCATCCCGAGAGCTCCCCACACTCTGTTGGAGCGCTCCTAGCTTCCCACTAGCTCCAGCCTCCTTTGCTTTTCAGACACCGAAGGGGCTCCGAGAACTCGTTCGGTGGCTCGAGCTATGTCCTCCGGAGCCAACGCTAAAGGATCCGCTGAAAGAAAAGGGTTTGGTATCATAAGTATAATTGTTTCCTTCATCTAATACAATACTGCAAGAAATGAAGTCTTACCTAGGGTTCGGAGATCTCCCTCCGAGGCCTGTTGAAACACGATCGGCCAGTTAGCTCCGAGGGGAGGGATCCGAAGGGCAATAAACTCTTCGGCCAGGTCACGCATGCTCATGCGGCAAGCCACCGAAGTCAACAGCTCTAGCCTCGTGGAGAGCAGGCTAGGGTTCGGGGAGATCTCCGCCTCCTTCCGAAACCAAATCTCCTAGAGAGGACATGCGAGGGGGGAGTCCTCTCAGACTTCGGCGTAAAACCACCGAAGAATCCAGTTGGTGTACCATCTGTCGTTGATGGCCTTCGCAGGGAAGTGAAGAGCATGCTCCCTTCGTAACTAGAAGTTGACGCTGCCGAAGGCTATTGTCACCTTAGAATCCCCAGGACCGTCCTGTGGCTTCGGATGGTAGATGGCTTCGTGGGTCGCGGCGAAGATCTCTGAGCGTCCTTCTCACCCTTCAACCCGGAGTGCCCTTTCGAAGACAGCCAGGCGGGCAACGGCGTTGGGAGACAGCTGAGGTAAAGTAATGTGGAACAAGTCTAGTACCTCCGCCAAGAAGTCTATGGCTGGAAGCCCCAAGCCTGCTTCGAAGAATGCTTCGAAGACTACCACCTCTTCGCTTCGTGGCCTTGGAGTTGATTCTGATCCAGGGACCCGAGTCCTCAATCCGGCGCCCAATTTCCCTTCCACAGCCTCTTCAATGGACTCGGCGGTGCTCACAGATTGGCCGATGAGGAAGCTTTGGGGGATTTTCTTCTTGGAAGGCGGACGGAGCTCCCGAGGATTCTTGGGCCAGGCGCCGCTCGAAGTCCCCGCCATTGCCGCTACAGTCGAAGCGGCCCACGCTTGGCTCTGCGCAAGAGTGCTTGCTGCTGCTGGAGCAGTGTGGCTAGTTCTCGCCATTCGCTCAGATGCTCAAGAGATTGAAGGATTGAGGAAAGTGAATCGCGAGTGCTGGAAGCGGTAAAAAGTCTCGGGTATTCCCTGTCCTTTCTTTTATAATCATTCGTCGGTTGCTACTCTTCGATTGCATTCACACTGCTGGTTCGGCTTCTATCACTGACGAGTGGGTCCAGTAAATGGAACGGCGAGCAACCACTGTAAAAATCGACCGTTACCTTTTGCAGAGTGTAACGGTTACTTGCGATGTAACGGCTATAATCAAACGGCTCTTCACGATGTTTGCGCTCTGAAGCAGTTCTCTTTCCTGCAACGCGTTCCCATCGTGTAAGGAGCCCGGAGGAGGGGTCCGAACGCTGTGGATCTAAAAGTCCTCTGCAGAACTGTAATATGTCCGAATTCTCTCCAAGTCTCAAAATATGAAAATATTCCTTCCGTATACTGCCTTCTTTCTAAACAGGTTAACTACAGAGAGGCGTATTCGAGGGGCTACTGTTGGGGGAAATTACTTCATTTTCAGGACTTAGAGATTAATGACTCGAAGGCTCCAAAGAGCTCCGAAGCTGGTGGGCGCTTGTTCGAAGGCAGAGGCGTCAAGCCGAAGGGTGCATCAATGCGAAGCCCTGATGAACCCTCCGAACGGAAGATAAAAGCTCCGAAGCTGAGCGACAAGATTGATAAGATGTTTGGCTTATCCATCTATCTTATAGCGCTTTATCTTTTATAACCTTGTTCCTGGCACCGAATAGTTTCCACTATGTCGGTTGTAATCTAGGGGTAGTTAGGTCTTCTCCTTATACATTTTTACCTATAAATACCCCCTCTATACCCTGTAACGGGGGACGAGGGACAAGTTATTAAATACACATATTCGAACTACTCAAGCTATTATCCAACTCGGAGGCTTGAGGCAGTCCTAAAACACAAACTCTCTGTTTGTTCATTCTTGATCTCAGAGAACCTGTTGGTGTAAACTTTTACACCAACATCCGCATTTTATGTTTATGAGATATGACAAGCTTCTCAGAATTGGAATCTTTGTTTTGATGAGGTAGTCAAAATGTTTTGATGAAAAATTAAGACACCTTGAATTCATACTATTTATTCTGAACTAAAAAACAGAAAAGCAGAAAAGCAGGGTCCAGGCTGCTTCCAAATTTGTACTAGAAAAAAGCTTCTTTTTCACAGCAGAAGCAGTTTTGGTAAACCCATTTGGTTCAGCTTCTGCTTTTTCACAGCAGAAGCAGATTTCAAAAGCAGAACCAAACCCACCCTTAGAAGCTGGGAAAGAAGCCCCGAGCGGCTTCGAACTTGGGCCGAGCTTCAACAAGAGCAGAAGGATTTTAGAGCTTCGAAGGGGAGGAAGAGAGTTAAGCGCAGAGTTCTTAGAACTTCTGATGTTGGAACTAGTCGTTCCACCCCTAGCTCTCGGGACCGAAGAGGTCTCTGATTCCTTCTTGGTATAGATACCAATTTTTCATAATGTAATCTGTAAATACATTTATTTCGATAATGAATGCCGATTTAAAATTGTCTCCATATTACTAGCCCCTCTTTGGGTATAAGCAACTTCGAACTGTATTCAAAGATGGTTATGCGCAAAGAAAAAACTTCGGAGTACAATTTTTTTTTGGGGGTTCGGAGCCCCTCTGTCATTTAAAGATCTTTTGAAATCTTATGAAATGCCTTCGACTTTTTGTAGTCAGAAGAATGGTAACTTGGTACCTTTGTTTAACGAAAGAAATCAATTGAGATAACTTCCAGGACACTTTAGTGTCTTAAAAAAATTTGTCACTTTGGACTTATATGAACAGACATTCGAAGCTCATGGCTCAAATGTTGTTTTGCTTTAGCCACCTTCGGCTGTTTTTGCAGAAGTCTACCAGCCGGAGCTTGGACTTCGCAGAATTTGGCCACCTTCGGCTCTTTTTTGCAGAAGTCTACCAGCCGGAGCTTGGACTTCGCAGAATTTGGCCACCTTCGGCTCTTTTTTGCAGAAGTCTACCAGCTGGAGCTTGGACTTCGCAGAATTTGGCCACCTTCGGCTCTTTTTTGCAGAAGTCTACCAGCCGGAGCTTGGACTTCGCAGAATTTGGCCACCTTCAGCTCTTTTTACGGATGTCTGCAAGCTGCAGCTTGGACTCCGCAGATTTTGGCCACCTTCGGCTCTTTTTACGGAAGTCTACCAGCCGAAGCTTGGACTCCGTAGAATGTGGTATTGGCTCTTTTACGGATGCCTACAAGGTATCAGCTTGGGCTCCGGATGGATTTCAGCCACCACACCGGAGGCTTCGACTTTATGGGTACGAAGTCCGGAAATACAGCCCAGCTTAATGACACTTCCCTCTCGGTCGACTTCCGTTCCAGCGCGTCCGCTCGGGAAGCTAGGAGTCAACAAGGGGAAGGCAACTATCAGGGTGTATGCTTTATTAATTTAGAGGTGATTACAAGTGAATTACAAGGAGCCCTTATGCGAAGTATCGCTTTAGGTGCTCCGCATGCCAAGTATGTGCTAACTCTTCACCTTCTAAATTAGCTAATTTAAACGAACAAGGGCGCCCTGAGCGGACAATTAGATATGGACCTTCCCATTTATTGCCTAACTTCCCTGGTGCTATAACGCTTCGTAGAACAAGATGATCCGGCCTTAACTCGCTGAGTTTAACCTTCGGGTCATACCAAGTCTTCGTCTGCTGGTGATATTTTGATAAATTAGCTACAGCTCGAAGTCTTGTTTCTTCTGACAAATCTAACGAAGCTTGTCTCTCTTCTTCGATGTCTGGTTCGGTGCTGCGAAATGATCCCCCTTTGAGCTCCGTTGGAGTCATAGCTTCATCTCCGAATAGCAGTCTGAACGGAGTAAAACCTGTGGACCTTGTTTGCGTAGTCCGAATGGACCACAGAATCTTCGGAAGCTCTTCGGTCCACAGTCCCTTTGATAATCCTACTATTCTTCGATTTAGCCCTGATAAAATATTTCCATTGGCTCGCTCAACGGCTCCATTTGACTGAGGATGTCTCACTGCAGCAAAACATAGTTGAATGCCTAGGTCTTCGCAAAACTTCCTGAAGGGTTCTGCGTCGAACTGAGTTCCATTATCAACTGTGAGATATCTAGGCACTCCGAACCGGCAAATAATGTTCTTCCAGAAGAATTTCTGTACATTGTTCGAAGTGATAGCTGTTAAGGGCTCTGCTTCTACCCACTTAGAAAAATATTCAATAGCTACCACTGCGAACTTCAGATTTCCCTTTGCTAACGGAAAGGGACCAATTAGATCCATACCCCATCTGGCCATAGGCCATACCGGAGCTATGACTTGAAGAGCTGTTGGTGGGCGATGACTCCGTCGACCCATCCACTGGCATCCTTGACAAGTGCGAACCAAGTTCTCCGCATCAGCTGTTATTGTGGGCCAATAAAGCCCCTGGCGAAGTGTTTTTCCTGCCAATGCTCTAGGGGCTAAATGGCTTCCACAAAGGCCTTCGTGAATTTCTCGAAGAATTTCTTGGCCTTCGGCTTGAGATATACATCGGAGTAGAGGGGAGCATACTCCGGCCTTGTATAATATACCGTTGATTAACTGATAGTTTCTTGCTCTGAGCTTTAATCTTGACAATTGGGGCTCTTCGGGCAAATTTGTTCCTCCTTGCAGGAGTTTTATGATCGAATTTTTCCAATCTGCACTAGGAATGCAAAGGATCTCCGCAGAGGCAAGTTGTGGTACCGAAGGTACATTGAGCTCCTCATAGAAAGCTTCGTCAGGCACATCCACAGCTCCGGCTGCAGCCTTCGCTAAAATGTCCGCTTGCACGTTTTCAGCTCTTGGTATACTCCGAATGGAAATACCCTTGAAATGTGCTTCAATTTTGCGAATTTCTTCTAAATACTTTGCAAGCTGTGGATGTCGGACTTGAAAACTTTTGTCTACGTGCCCTGCTACTATCTGAGAATCTGTTTTTATAATTATCCTTGTAGCCCCTAGAGCACGTGCTTTCCGGAGTCCCAACAAAATCCCTTCGTACTCCGCTATATTATTGGTAGACTTAAAGTTGAGTCTTGTGGAGTACATTGCTCTTTGCCCTGACGGTGAAATCAATACTGCTCCAATGCCTGCTCCGGATGCTTGGAAAGCCCCATCGGAGTAAATGATCCAAACTCCGTCATCTGATTTCTCTGGAGTCAACTTCGCAGGTGGAGTCCACTCTGCTACGAAGTCTGCTAGGACTTGAGATTTGATAGCTGTCCTTGCCAGGAAAGATATGCCGAAGGGTGCTAGCTCTACTGCCCACTTTCCAATCCTTCCAGTGGAATCTTTGCTTCGGAGCATATCTCCTAAAGGATACGAAGTTGGTACAATTACATTATGAGCCAAAAAATAATGTCTTAGCTTCCTCGAAGCCATTATCAGAGCATAAACGAACTTTTCAAGTTCGGAGTATCTTGTCTTCGCTCCTGACAATGCTTCGGATACAAAATAGACAGGATTTTGGACCAACTTCCCATTGATATCTGCTTCTCTGACAAGGACTGCGCTGACAGCTGAACCTGTAGCTGCGAGATACAGGAGTAGGGTTTCGTTCGCAATAGGCACCGTGAGTGTAGCAAGATTGCTGAGATAATCTTTAATATCTTCGAAGCTTTTCTGACACTCCGGTGTCCATGCAAAATCTTCGGACCCTTTCAAAGCTTTAAATATTGGCAAGCTCCTCTCCGCAGACCTTGATAAAAACCTGCTAAGTGCGGCCAGACGTCCAGACAGCTTTTGCACTTGCTTTAAATTCTCCGGAGGAGCCATCTTCTGCAGCGCAGTTATTTGAGTAGGGCTAGCTTCAATTCCCCTGCTTGAAACTAAGTACCCTAACAACTTTCCAGCCTTAGCTCCGAATACACATTTTTCGGGGTTAAGACGGATCCCACATGCCCGAAGGCTATTGAGTGTTTCTGCTAAGTCTAGGCTATGTTGGTGCTTTAAAGCACTCTTTATTACAATATCATCCATATAGGCCTCTACATTACGGCCTAGTTGATGACCTAGAGCCTTAGCAACTAATCTTGAAAAAGTAGCCCCGGCATTTCTTAGGCCGAAGGGCATTCTTACATAGCAGAAGACTCCCGAAGGAGTTACAAAGCTCGTCTTGATTTCATCTTCGCGCTTCAACCATATTTGATGATAACCGGAATACGCGTCAAGGAAGCTTAGTAACTCCGAACCTGCAATGGAGTCAACTAGTTGATCAATTCGGGGCATGGGGTAGGGGTCACGTGGGCACGCTTTATTCAGGGATGTGAAATCAATGCACATGCGCCATTTCCTGGAAGACTTCTTCCTGACGAAGACTGGGTTGGCTAACCATTCTGTATGGGCCACTTCTCTGATAATCCCAGCCTTCAACAGTTTTTCAACTTCGTCCTTAGCTAAAGCAGCTCTCTCTGCGGACATCTTCCGGAGCCCTTGTCGAACAGGCCAGGCCCTCGGGTTTACAAGCAAACTGTGCTCAATAATATCCCGATCGACTCCGGTGATATCTTCGTCAGACCAAGCGAAGACATCCAAATTTTCTTCTATGACCTTTTCCAAGGAAGTTGCAACTTCAGGAGGTAAATCTTTACCAAATTGAAAAGTGTATTCTTTACTATCTTTAACAATGATCTTCGTTGCAATCTCTCCTTCGGGACTTGGTCTTGGAAATGACTTCTTCGAAGCTTCGGAAGAGGCTGAAAAAATTTCTTCATTATTTTGAACACTGTTTACTTGCCTCGGATCAAGAGGAGGACCGTGACCATATTCTACCCTCCGAGCCATGGCTTGATCTCCGAAGATTGTCAGGACTCCTGATTGTGTGGGCATCTTCATGCACAAGTAGTTGTGATGCGCCACAGCTCCGAAATGATTCAACATGCCCCGTCCGAAGATGACATTATAAGCATACGGGGCATCTACCACATCGAAGATAACTTCTTCAGTTCGGGCTAGTAAACCTTCTCCGAAGGTTACTTCCAGGCCTATCTGGCCAAGTGCATCAAGCGGAGGTCCTGCGAAGCCTTGCAGAGGACGAGCCGCTGGGAGGAGATGCTTCCGGGAAATGCATAACTGATCGAAGGCTTGCACAAAGATGATATCTGCCGAGCTACCTCCGTCAATTAGCACCCTTCGGACTTCAGTCCCTGCAATATCAGCAGTAATAACCAATGGATCTGCATGCGGGAACTTGATACCAGCTGCATCCTCCGCAGAGAAAGATATTGGAACATGAGACCACTCCGGCATTGCAGCTGCAGATGACGAAGTCCCAATGTGGCCTACTTCTCGAACGTACTCTCTTCGCTGTCTCTTGGACATGCTTCCGAGGGTACCTCCTCCGGAGATAGGGAGAACTACTCTCTTTCCTCTATCTTGCCCTTCCTCTTGCTTCGGAGGTGGCATAACATTGGCCACCGGAGGGTGCCTTGCAGCATCAAAATTTTCTATCCGCGCCACAGCCTGGACCGGCTCCGGGCGCACTGCTGCTGCTGGACTTCGGTCGGTACTACCTCGACCCGAAGTTCTTTCCAAGTATTCTCCCCTTAGGGTAAGGATAGCCTTGCAAGTGTCAGTTGCATGGCTTCGATTCTCTCCATGTATACAGCAAAAAAGGGTCTGGCCCTTGCCAGCCGTTTTCCCTGACGGCTTCCAGCCGCTGGACTTATTCCCCGCAGACTGTGGAGCTCTTGGTGCAAACTTCTGTGGGGGTGCAATGTTCAAAACTTCAGAGCGAGGGTGCTTTTGCCCTCTTCTTCGATCATATTGCACTTCGAAGACTGGTTCTTGCGGCTGTGCCGAAGTCTTCACCTCTGCTTTAACTTCTTGCAATATTGTCGAAGTAGCAGTAGTCCTCCGAAGCCAACCTTCTTCTGATCTTGCATACTCCTCGAAGTATGACATCAGCTGTGATACTGTGGTGATGCTCTTCCGATGCAATTTATCCAGAAGGCCTTTATGACTGACGCCTTCCCGAGCCGCATCAACCACCGAGGATGTGGACAGCCCCCGAATTTGCGACTTCGTGTGAGCGAAGCGCTTGAAGTACTGCCTCAATGTTTCTCCGGGGAGCTGTTTCACTTGGAAAAGGCTTCCTGTTGACATGGGAGGCACGAAGGTGCCTTGAAAGTTACTTATAAACTTCCTCTTCAACTGTGACCACGAAGTGATTGATCCTGGCTTTAAAGACCAGAACCATCTCAACGCCACTCCTTGAAGAGCTAACGGGAAGCACTTCGCCATAGTTTCTCTGTCTCCGCCACTAGCCTCAATCGCTAGGGCATAAGAACGTGCAAACTCACTAGGATCTTCGTCTCCGGCATACTTGGAGAGCTTCGAGGTTTTGAACTTCGGATCGAAGCGAACCTTCTGCAGCTCAGGATGCAACGGAGATTCATTGTCGTAAGAAGCGTTCTCCGGGGCTTCGGGATAACCAAGATCGTCGTCTTCGGGCACTTCGGGGATAGCTGGGGTGGCTTGAGAGCGAAGCCTGTTCGCAGCCTCTTGTCGCCACCTCGCTACCTCAGCTTGAAGGTTGGCCATTTGAGTGGCCATGTCTCCAAGGCTATCTTCATCTCCTCCGGAAGGACCTTCCGGGTCTTGAGAACTGGTATGATCAGTTCGAATCGGAATGGAGGGTGGCGGAGTGGCTCCGGGCGGTCGGAGTATGGAAGGGGTTGGCGGAGAGGTTTCGTATCCTCGAGGGATAGAAGCCCCTTGCGGAGTTTGAGGTGGAGGGATAGTCGAAGACCCTCCGACTTCGACTGTGTCGAAGGGTATCTCTCCGGAGATCCGAGAGGACCTCTGAGTGGGATTGCGAGGTGCGCTCCGCTTAGGAGGCATGATGTAAGAAATTGGTAGAGAACGAAGTTTTTTGAACTAAGTTCCCCACGGACGGCGCCAACTGTTGGCGTAAAAGATTACGCTAACAGGTTTCTGTAGAAAAGAAACTAACAAACGAAGTGTTTGTGAAGCAAACTGTTCTAAGCCTCCGAAAGGATAATAGCTTAGAATAGTTCGAAAGTGTATATTGAATCACTTGTATTCGGTCCCTATTACAGGGTGAAATGGGGGGTATTTATAGGCTTAAACATTAAGGAAAAGACCTATTTACCCCTCTATTACAACCGACATTAAGGAAACTATTCGGTTTCCTTAATAGGGCTAAAATGGTAAAAGACTAATCTAATAAGATAGAAGATAAGTCTTCCATCTTAGCTGGCAGAAAAGATCCTGAAGGGCTTTGGTTCGAAGACATACTTCGAACCAGTGTCTGTCTTCGGGCTTCGAACCAGGTTCTGGGCATCTTCGAAGATGGTCTTCGGACAATCTTCGAACTGGTTGGATGTCTTCATGCTGCTTTGGCAATAACCCCGAAGATGAGATATTTTCCCCCAACAAATCCTAATACATGAAAAGACTAATTTACCCTCGGGTAAAATAAACTGACTCTAAAATAAATTCCGAAAATTACTAAAATATTCTTAGAAAAATTAACTAACTCAAATAAAAATATTCTAAACTTAAAAATTAAATATTAATATCCTAAAAATGAATTAATCATAGGTTGTCAGTTTTACACCGAAACTGACAAAGCGTCCACCGTCTTCGCACCGGGTACCTGGATTGGGCCGACCCGACCCCGCAGCTTCCTCAGCCCGGCAATCGCTCGCCGCCCGTGTACCTAAGTCAAACCCAGTCAATAGACCAGTGGATCATCTGCCGCTCCTAGCCATGTACCCGGATTGGGCCAGCCCGACTCCGCGGCTCCTCTGCCCGGCCGTCGCTCACTGCCCGTGTACCTGAGTCACATGCGCCTCACACTCGACAGGTCTTCATCTCTCCCTTCCTTTTACTTCCGTTGACAATCACTCATCACATCTGGAATATCAAAACCATATTCTTCAACATGGTTTCTCAGTCGTGACGGAGATGGTCCGGCCTTTGCAGCCGAGGGGGCCTGTGATGGAGGCAAGTATCCACGCCTTCAATGAAGGCTACACTGCCGTAGGGGAAGGAGGCTTAGTGGCATAGCTTAGCCACTCGAGCCCCTTAGACCTCTTCGCAAATGCCCACGAAGCCATCATCCAGGTGTGCGAAGTTTTACAGGATCTTCCAGTCACTTGCTTTTTTACTCAATACTTAGTATTTTCTTGAACCTTTGCATGCCTTCACGCTGAATGCTGCAGCAGCAGTCTCCGCAGACCATTGGATGGCTGACCTGGTGAAGGAGAGGGACACCCTTCGGTGTGAGGCCTCGGAGGAGGCCAAGAGGCGAAGGCGAGCCGAAGAAGCAGTAGAGGCGGTGAGGTCTGAGGCTGAGAAGGCGAGGGAAGTCTTGGTCTCGGAAACCAACAAGCTTCGAGAGACACTTTGAGCTTCGGAGGAGGCCAGGGTGAAGCTGATGGCGGAGTGCTCTGAACTTCGCACAGCCGGCTACTGCCTGGAGAACTTCATGGTCCAAGGGGTCGACGAGGCTACCTCAAGCTTGACTACGGTCCTCAAGCAATTGGGGACTAAGTGCCAGGCCCCAGACTTCAGCCCTCAAGACATAATCGTGGAACGCCTTGAGTTCCTACGGACTGCGGCTACGACGTCGGAGACATCAATGAAGGGCTTCGCTCTGATGGTTAGCCGAGTGGCAGGCCAAGGAGTGTTGCAGATGCTTCATGATGCAGTGTGCAACCACCTTGACGCGGCAACCTCGGTGACTTCGGTGGCCTTCGGAGGCCAGCACTTGGTTGCGCCGCCTTCAAACGTCCGCGGAGCATGGCGCCGTCTTGAGGAACCTTGGAAGGCCCAAGGCTATGAAGCAGTCTTTGACCTCCAATGGCTCTCCCGCCTTCGCCGAGCTAGGGCACAAGCCTCGCCAGCTCAGCCTTCGACGTCGAATCCTCTTCCTCCGAATGTTTAGACCTCCTTAGGCTCCTTGTAATTCTTATCTGTAGGATTGTAAACAACTCATCAGCTTATTAATATAAATACGGGGGTACTTTATACCTACCTAGGCTCAGCCTTCAAATGTTGAACTCAAAATACTTGAGGATTTTGAGGAGCTTCGCTAGCTTTTGGTGGTGCTCGAAGTAGCTAGGTCCGAAGGCCCCCCTCGGTTCAAGCTTCCGAGTGGTCCTAGAGGCGAAGCCATTTCTGAGGTAGCCTAGGAGCTGCTAGCTGTCGTGAAGACAGAGCCTCTTCAGAGTTCTTCCTCCTCGCCAGACTTAAGCTATTTTGAAGTATACTTAAGTGGTGAGGGGGCACAGCCTTCGGGTATGGCCTTAACAGGCGACAAAGCCCTAGACTTTTTTGCCTTCGATACGGCACCACCTGCGTCCCAGACTTGGACAAAATTGTAAGGCAAAAGGTGAGGTCTGTGGACTTCGGAGCGTGGATGATCTGGCCATGGCAGAACAGGCTCCGATGGCGCTTCGTCCAGCCGAGGGGGCCCTGCTCGGAAGAAGAGGAAATGAGGTCCGAACATGTTGGGGCCTCGAGCTCGCTTTTTCCTAGGCTTAGATAGACACTACCCATAATTTTGTTTTCGAAGTGTATTTGTAACATAATTCTCAATTATTATTCAATGAATGAGATTTATTGTAACACCCCAAATTTTCAATACAATAAAAATATTATTAAATTCAATTTCCTGGAATATATATTTCTGAAAATACTTTTAATACCCTTTTATACCCTTTTGAACTGCAACATAGAGTAGATGGCCAAACTAGGAGGTGAAACTTTTTGTATATGATCCTAAGACCAAAGTATATTTTTGAGAATTTTTATAAATTTTTACCAACCTTGGAAGTAGCCCTAAGATTTTAATCTATTTTCTGGAATTATTTTTATTCAGAAATGCTTTGAAACAGTAATGGGCTCCCTCCCCTCCCTTCTCTCTCTCCCGGCCGGCCCAGCCCATCACCCACGCTCGCCTTAGGCTGACAGCCTGGTCCCACCTGTCGGCGCCGAATGCCTCCCCTCGCGCGCGCGCCCGACGTCACGGCCCCACCCGTCAGTCGCCCCCCTCGCTTGTTTGCGCTCACTGGCGTGTGGCCCCCGCCTGTCAGATCCGTCGTCCCCGCGAGATCCGCCCCCAAATCGCCCCCCCCCTCACCGGCCGACGCCATTACTCGCCTCGGATCCCTTGCCCCCGACCCCCTCCCCTCGAATTAAGCCCGGCAATCAAACCCCCGCGCTCCGGTGACCGTTTCCCCCCATTAAACCTGACCGATTCGAGTCCAGGTTCGATGAACCGCGTTCAACCCGAGCTCGCCGGTGTCAAAGCGCATTTATCCCCGGCCACCGTCGATTGCGCTCAGACCAAGCCGAGCGCCCACACTTCGCCTTTTAGCGCAATCCCCCTATTTCGCCTTCGGCCACCGCTCGCCGTCGCCTCGGACCGTCCCCGTTCGTGCCTCCGCCACCGTCGTGACCGCCGGGACCTCACCGACCTCGGTCACCACTCCGTCAATGATGAACCTCGCCGGATCGCCGTCGCCACCAAGGACCCGAGCACCTTCGCCGCCTCCGCTCGTCGCCGGCCTCACCCCATCAACCTTTTCTAACCGCTGAGGTACCCTCGTGATCCCCGTAGCACCCTCTATCCATTTTAGGCCTTAGCTTCGACCGCCATAGCTCGCCGTGGCCCCTGGCCCGCTCGCCGTCGCCGGGGAAGATGACCGGCACGGGTCGAGTACCCGTGCCGTGTTGGATTCGATCCGCGCCGTGCGATCTGGATCTAACGGTACTGATTTAATCCCTCGTGTGGTTTAATCGTCGCCGTTGGATCTGTGCGAAGGGGTACGTTTTAATCTCGTGCGTCCGTTAGTTTTAAAACCCCGCATCGCATCTAAGCCGTCCATCACGTACCGGTTCAAACGTTTTAATCCTGGCTGTCCACGTCACTTTAACTCCCCCGCCTCGTCCTCACGCGTTGGATCTGGATCCGACGGTCCAGATCGACCCGGTGCACGCGCACAGTGTGCGGGTTCACCGTGGGCCTGGCTCACCGTGGACCCGAGGGGTTTAAAAATTGAAAATGAATTTCAGAAATACTTTTAAACTTGTAAAATTCATATCTGGTGCATTTGAACTCTAAAAATTGCCATTCCAATTTTAGAAAATTCATAATATTATTCTCTACATGTTTATGCAATAAAAACAGTAGGTTTACTTTGACTTTTTCATGTTTATTTAAATAAATATTCAGATGCCCTTAGAATTAAAATATGAATTCAAATATTTAAACTTCAGAAAAATTTATATTTATTCCTTTTCTGTTCATGTACTGTAAACCACTAAATTAACATGGACCCTTCATTTTAAAATTTACCAGGAAATTTCATAGGAGGCTATTCACATTTAAACACCCCTTTCTAAAAAGGACAACTTTTTAATTCCTTTAAAATTTATTTATGAAATAAACCACAGAACCTTAACAATTGAATTTATTTTATTTTTAATCAAACCAACCTTAACTTATGTGCTTATAATGTAATGTTATATTGTTTGATTGAATGTTGTGTTCTTTTTATTTTACTTTACTATATCAAAAAGACTACGACGCCGTCGACGCAAGTCACCAAACCAATCTTTTGAGCATATTGAACCCATGTTTGATTAAACTATCGCTAAAACACATAGGTTATATATGCATTAGTCAAATGAACCCTTACAATATATTTATTTTGGATCCCCTGACCTTGATGTGCAACCCAAGCCATGCTCTCTAGCCTAAACTCCTTGTCACCATATGATAAATGTTATTAGCTAGTGTCCAATGTATTGACACGATCGCTATAGGATAAAAATGAGTCGTAGTACATGGTTCTACTATATGATCCCCATTGTTTCTTATCTATGGAATTCTATCGGTGTTGGAGTTGTGGTTGTGAGTGAATGCATGGTGGGTTCCGGGTGCAATCTAGGGCATTGGTCGGTAGCACCCGGGGCACTATAAGGACCGGTCTGAGGGATCCATTGCAATACACTTACGTACTAACCACAAGTCTAGTGGGTAAGTCCTAACTAAGGTATGGATTGTTCCAAACCGAGGCCACCATTTGGAGATGGGTCAAGTTGCACCTGCGGGTGACTTGTACCAATGTGGCGCAAAAGGGGGTGTGACGTTAGCCGGGATGCGGCCCGGCGCGCCGGCGAAACCTAGAGCGGGTGGTTATCGCTTGGAGCATTTTATGCCGAGGTTTTGGCACGAGTTCCCGTGGTATGGGTCATCTCATTTGGGATGAGTGCGTGCCTTGTGGGTACAGTAGTACATCTCTGATCAGAGTCTTAAATCTTTTCGAAAAGCCGAGCCGACGGTCAAGGGTGGGTTGCGTGACATCCCCCAGTTAGTTTACTTTGGATATGTATGTGCATGATGGATTGACATGTAAGGACTGTTGTGCGAGGAGGTAAAACGTACTCCTCGAGTTAGTTGATGTTGTTGATATTCATGTTTACTTTTCCGCATGATTAAAATGTGATTACACTGAATGCAATAACTGAAACTGTACTTTTCCGCAATGTTAGCCATTACCCTTCCTTATTTATTATCCTGCATTACTACTTGCATTTGCGGTGGCTTGTTGAGTACTTTTTGTACTCATACCCGTTGGACCCCACAGAGGATGCTTACTATGAAGACGGTCTGGAGTAGCAACCCAGTCGAGAAGAAGGATCCTGAAGGAGATGTTCGTCATGCCGCTTTCTAATTATTTTTATTACTGTTTTTACTAAAACTTTGATGTAATAAATATGGTATGCGTACCATGGATATTGTTGTATGTACATTGTCGCATGATGAACCTCTTGTATTATTGTTTTTCTTCTGAAATTCAATAATGTCTCGATTTGATAAATCGGGGCGCCACATTTATTGTATTTGCATACTTCGTCTGCATGCTTCGCATGATTTGATTGTTTCGAACGTTTAGCTTGTCACACTCATACTGTGCATTTCATTCGCACACTTCACATACATACTTTAGTCCCCCCTTGTGTGTGGCAGCTAGGGACTTAGTCCTTGCTGGTGCGAGCAATTAGGAATGCGAAGGGGTGCACCTTTTGGTGGCTTCGGATGCTTATATCGCGTCAAGCGAAGGCCTCTTTTAGGCTTTGAACGCATTAATTTGAAGCGAAGCAAGGCTTCAGCGTACTCAAATTAAGCAAACCATGCTTCGGCATGCTTGGATTTGGATAATATGCACGAGCGAGGCTCTGAAGTGCACTTAGATTTTAGGCAAAGCATGACTTCGGTATGCTTTGATCTTGGAACAGATTACGTCACGCGAAGCGAGTCCTCGGTGCGTATTCAGATAGCGAAGCAAGGCTTCTTGAGCTTGATCCTGTAGTGAATGAAAAGGATATTTGGTGTGGATTCACCAAACCTGCGATGGGTTTAGCCACCTATGACTCTGGGCAACCTTCGACCCTGGGCCACCTTCGACCCTGGGATGCATCAGCCCGGAGCCAGGAAATCCTGGACTCGTCGAGCCATCGCCCGGAAGTCTTGGACACCTCGAGTGGTCACTCAAGGGAGTCCTAAAGCCCACTGCTACGGGCCTGGAGGCACTGTGTAGCCTTCGGAGGGGTGATCTGGATTTTGTAAAGCGGAGCGAGGCTTCGAATTCAAAATAAAGCGAAGCAAGGCTTCAGGATTTTGATAAAGTGAAGCAAGATTTTGCCTTAAAGGCGAAGTAGGACATCGGTTTTAAGGCGAAGTAAGACTTCGATGATTTATTGAAATAATCGCAAATTTGCACAGCGAAGTGGGGCTTCGGACTGTGTACATACCTCGTAAGGTGAGGGTGAAAGGCTTGCATCGTAGCCCCTGGGGCTTCGGAGGCCTTCGACGCACGGAGCAGAGCCCCTTCTCGGAGGGTGTGCTCTAAGGCGCGAGGGATGTGGAAGGCGAGAAAAGCCTTCTAGCCGCGCTCGAAGCCCCTTGCTAGAGGGTGCGCGAAGCTAGAAAACTCCGAAGCTCCCCCCTCAAGCGCACTTCGAAACACAGGCAGCGGTAGAGAACTTAGCTTTTAGTACGAAGTTCCCCACAAACGGTGACAACTGTTGTAGCAATTGCGTTAGCTACAGCAGGTTTCTAAGTGTATAATGAATAGAATGAACCTCGAAGGGTTCTCTCAGAGGGAGAAAGGATTTATATTGGTTTAGGCCTCCCCTAAGGGATAATAGCCCTACGTCCAGTCTACAGTGGATAGGGCATAATTTTGCCTCCCTGAAGCCTGTCTATTACAAGGGCATGGCCTTGCTTTTATAGGCGCGCAGGCCAAAGGAAAAGATCTAAATGCCCTCTATAGGTCATAGGCCTTATAGGGGAAAGAAGGAAAAAAAGAGTAGACTACTACATAAATAGCTTTACAGATGTGTCAGACATACATCACTTCTGAGCCGCTAAACGACATACTAGGGGTAGAGGGGCCCCGGTATGGCTCTATATTGCAACAGGGTTGAGATATTTTCCTGGTTCAAAGGAGAGGCCGGAGCTCTTCGGTCGGAGACTACGCAACAGGGCTTCGAAGGGCACTTCGAGGTGGACTTCGAAGCATGCTCTGAACTGAACTCCGAAGGAACTCCCGGAGGCTAAACTTCGAAAGGGAACGGAGTGGGTCTGAAGGCTGGCTCTAGAGAACCCCAAAGGAAAACCTGGAGATTTGGCTCTAGAGGGCTCCGAAGGGAACGCGGAGGCTAACTCTGAAGGAAACTTGGAGGCTTGACTCCACAGGGCTCCGAAGGGAGCCTAGAGGCTAACTCAGGCAGGCTTCGAAAGGAAAACTAGAGGCTTGGTCTAGCTGCTGTTTGGGAAATAACTTCGACAGGAGGGATCTGCTTCGACTTCATGCTTCGGCGGTGTCAGGCTCCGGGCCCGAGGCCTTCGGAGGCTAACATCATTTTGCCCCTGTTTAAGGGAAAACTTATTCCCCCAACACTTCGCCCACACCAAGTCCCAGATAAAAGGCTTGTCTACATCTTCGGTGATGTATGCGGCGCGTGAAGGGGTGTTGAATCTAGACCTCCTCAGTAAACTTCACCTGAAGCCGGTGTCTTCCATAGCATAGCTAATGACATACTTCGAATAGTATGCTAAGGCAGAAGAAGGTTGCCTCCGAAGAAATGTGGTGCTTGCACCAGCCCTCCTTCGAGAAGTGAAGCCAGAGCCAGAAGTTCCAATTCCTCTGCAAGCCCCCTTCGATAATCGCCCTAATGATCATAGAAGGGGAAAGAAGCATTTCTGCTCCAAGGTATTAAATATTGACCCCTCCGCTCCGAAGACGCCTGTCACTATCAACAAGCCCAAGGTAACAAGGACAGTACTTTGAAGCCACAAGAAAAATTGGCTGGCTAGAGCCAGGCTCTTTTTTGTTGTGTGCATGGTGAAAACAGAAGCCATGCCACAAAATACTGTAAGTCTATACTGGCCCTCCGAGGCGAGTACCTCGGGAGAAGTTTAGGGCGAGGCACTACGGATCGAGCTCCTCCAGCAACTCGATCAGAGCTTGTGCAAGCTGTGGGGTGGGCCGGCAATCCTGAAGCATCGATGCAGCTTCCGGTGGCCAACATTATGCCACCACCGAAGCAAGAGGACCCCCAAGACCGTGACAAACGAGTGGTCTTTCCCATCTCTAGAGGGGGGACCCTCGGTAACATGTCAAAGCGTCAGCGAATGGATTATGTTCACGAAGTAGGGCGTATAGGGACTTCGAATTCGGCTGCTGAAATGCCGGAGTGGTCCCATGTACCTATTTCATTTTTTGCCCATGACGCTGTAGGGGTGAAATTTCCCCATGATGACCCTCTTATCGTTTTAGCTGACATAGCAGGGGTTGAAGTCCGAACGATATTAGTGGACGGTGGAAGCTCCGCAGATATACTCTTCTTCCAGGCCTTCGATCAGATGTGCATTCCTCGAAGGCACTTGCTTCCAGCAGCCCGCCCACTCCAAGGCTTCGTAGGTCCTCCTCTCGATGCCCTCAGACAGATAGGTCTCGAGGTTACCTTCGGAGAGGGGCCCCTGGCTAGAATTGAAGAAGTCATCTTCGACGTCATTGACACCCCGTACGCCTACAACGCAATTTTCGGGAGGGGAATGCTGAACCAATTCGGAGCTGTGGCACATCATAACTATCTATGTCTCAAGATGCCCATGCAAGGTGGAGTTCTTACTGTTTTAGGAAACCAAGCCGTAGCTCGGAGAGCGGAGTATGGCCACGGTCCACCTCTGGATCCTTGGCAAGTAAATAGTTTGCTGGAGCACTCGAAGAAAGCTTCGGGGTCCTCAGACCCCTCGAAGGGCCCTTCCCTCAAGCCAAGCCCAGAAGGTGATGTGATCACAAAGATGATCCTCAAAGAAGGCAAAGAATATCCAATCCAATTTGGCAAGGGGCTACCTTCGGAAATATCTACTTCGCTTGAGGAAGTAGTCCGAGAAAATTTAGATATCATCGCTTGGTCCGACGAAGATATCCCCGGAATTGACCAGAGCATCATTGAGCATAGTTTACTCATCAACCCTAAGCTCTACCAATTCGCTAAGGGCTCCATAAATTGTCAACTGAAAGAGCAGACCTCGCCAAAGTGGAGGTAGAAAAATTGGTGAGAGCTAGAATCATCAGGGAAGTAGCCCACACGGAGTGGTTGGCTAACCCCATATTCGTCAAGAAGAAGGGCTACGGCAAGTGGCGCATGTGCATCGATTTCACTTCCCTAAATAAAGCATACCCCTGAGACCCCTACCCTATGCCCCGTATCAATCAACTTGTGGATTCTACGGCCGGCTCCAAACTTCTAAGCTTCATGGACGCATACTCCGGTTATCATCAAGTTTGGCTATAGCACGATGACGAAGCCAAGAAGAGTTTCATAACTCCTTCCATAGTATTTTGTTATGTCTGAATGCCTTTTGGCTTGCGGAATGATGGGGCTACTTTTTCACGTATTATTGCTAAGGCTCTAGGTCAACAGATAGGCCAAAATGTCGAAGCCTATATGGATGACATTGTAATAAAAAGTGTTGTAAAACACCATCATAGTCTAGACCTAGCAGAAACTTTTGAGAGCCTCCGAGCATGTGGAGTTCTCCTAAACCCTGAAAAATGTATATTTGGGGTGCAAGCAGGAAAATTGCTAGGGTACTTAGTTTTGAGCAGAGGAATCGAAGCTAGGCCGACGTAGATAATTGCACTGCAAAGAATGGCTCCACCAGAAAATTTGAAGCAAGTCTAGGAGCTGACAGGACGCCTCACAGCCCTAAGCAGATTCCTAGCCAGATCAGCTGAGCGAAGCCTCCCAATATTCAAAGCCCTAAAAGGGTCCGAGAATTTCAAATGGATGCCGGAGTGCTAGAAAATATTCGATGATATTAAAGATTATCTCGGAAATTTATCAACACTTACTGTGCCCCTCCCAGAAGAAACTCTCCTTCTTTATCTTGCAACAACAAGCTCCGCAATAGGTGCAGTGCTAGTCAGGGAAATAGAACTCAAGGGAAAACTAGTGCAGAACCCAGTATACTTCATTTCAGAAGCTTTGTTCGGAGCAAAGACAAGATACTCCGAGCTCGGAAAATTCTTTTATGCTTTGGTCATGGCCTCGTGGAAGTTAAGGCATTACTTCTTAGCACATAATTTAATAGTCCCTACCTCGTATCCTCTTGGTGATATGCTTCGGAGCAAAGACTCCACGGGTAGGATTGGAAAGTGGGCTGTTGAGCTAGCCCCCTTCGGTATTTCCTTTAATGCAATAATAGCTATCAAATACCAAGTTATAGCTAACTTTGTGGCCGAGTGGACTCCGCCCGCAATTTGGGCTCCGGAAGAAACCTTAGAAGGGTTATGGACAATATTTTATGACGGAGCCTATCAAGCATCTAGTGTCGGTGCCGAATCTGTGATAATATCGCCGTTAGGGCAAAAAGTCATGTATTCTACAAGGCTCAACTTTAAGTCCACTACCAATATTGCAGAATACGAAGAAATCCTGCTAGGCCTCCGAAAAGCAAGAGCACTTGGAGCAACAAGAATTATAATAAAAAACATATTCCCAAGTCATCGCAGGGCATGTTGACAAGAGCTTCCAAGCCAGTAATCCACATCTTGCAACATATTTAGAAGAAATCTGCAAGACGGAGACATTATTTAAAGGAATTTCTATTCGAAGCAACCCTCGAGCGGATAATGAACTTGCAGATGTTCTAGCGAAGGCTGCAGCCGAAGCATTGGACATCCCGGAGGGTGCTTTTTATGAAGAACTTGTTAAACCTTTGGTGCATCAACTACCCTCCGCAGAGGTCCTTTGCATTCCAGTCAATGATTGGCGGATCCCAATTTTGGATATTTTGTAAAATAGTACAGCTTCGCTAGAAGGTCTAGATTTCTGAAGGCTCCAAGCAAGGGTTAGAAATTATGAGCGTGTCAATGGAAAAACGCCAAGATATACTTTGCGAGATTCAAGAAGGCCTTTGTGGCAGCCATCTAGCCCCCTGTGCTCTAGCAGGAAAAACGCTTCGCTAGGGGCTTTATTGGCCAACAATTGTAAGAGATGCAGAAGCATTGGTTCGAACCTACCAAGGGTGCCAGTGGATGGGTAGGTGGAGCCATTGTTCACCGAAACCTCTTCAAGTTATTTCTCCGGTATGGACAATGGCGCGATGGGGAATGGATCTCATCGGCCCTTTCCCAATGGCAAAATGCAGCTTGAAGTTTGTGGTTGTAGCAATCGAATACTTTTCTAAATGGGTCGAAGATGAACCCTTAACTGCTATCACCTCAAGAAATGTGCAAAAATTCTTTTAGCATAATATAATTTGCAAGTTCGGAGTGCCTAGGGAATTAACAGTCGATAATGGCACCCAATTTGAAGCCGAACCTTTTAAGGAATTTTGCAAAGGTTTGGGCATCAAGTTATGCTTCGCAGTTGTTCGCCACCCCCAATCCAACAGAGTCGTCGAACGGGAAAATGGAAATATTCTCTCTTGTTTGAATCGAATGATTGTTGGGCTGGCAAAGGGGCTGTGGACTGAAGAGCTTCCAAAGATTTTATGGTCTATTCGGACCACTCAAACTAGGTCCACAGGATTCACCCCATTCAGACTATTATTCGGAGATGAGGCCATGCATGACTCCTACAGAGCTTAAAGGTGGATCTCTTTGTGTAACGAAACCTGAAGATGATGATGAAAGGAGCACTTCGCTGGACCTATCAGAAGAAACAAGCCTTCAAGATGTCGCCAATTTGACGTAGTACCAAGACCAAATGAAGGCATGGTATGACCCAAAGATAAAAGTGAATGAACTTAGACCAGGTCATTTGGTGTTGCGAAGTGTAATTGCTCCGGGGAAGCTAGGAAACAAATGGGAAGGACCATATATTATCCTACGCTCAGGGCGCCCCAGATCTTTTAAATTAGCTAATTTAGAAGGGGAAGAATTAAAGCATCCATGGCATGCGGAGCACCTTAAGCGTTATTACGCTTAGGGGCTCCTTGTAATCAATTGTAAATTACCTTTGTAAAATAAATAAAGATGGAGGTTCGAATTATGCTTACTCTTCAAATATTCCTTACCCTTAGTTGACGCATCAAGGGAATGGAGATGCTTGCGGAGGTAAGCATTTTCATCGAAACCCAGCAAACGGCCTTTGAACCATTGGTTCAAGGATTTCGTAAAAGAGCCGAAGGTGGCCAAAGCCTATGGATTCCAGGCTCCGGCTTGTTAGGATCCGTAGAAGAGTCTAAGGACTTTAAAAGGACAGATTTTCGGCCCTACGGGTTCGAAACATCTATAAAAGAGCCGAAGGTGTCCAAAGCCTACGGATTCCAAGCTTCGGCTTGTTAGGATCCGTAGAAGAGTCTAAGGACTTTAAAATAACAGATTTCCGGCACTATGGGTTTGAAGCATATGTAAAAGAGCCGAAGGTGGTCAAATCCTACGGATTCCAGGCTTCGGCTTGTTAGGATCCGTAGAAGAGTCTAAGGACTTTAAAAGAACAGATTTTTAGCCCTACGATTTCGAAGCATCAGTAAAAGAGCCGAAGGTGGCCAAAGCTTACGGATTCCAAGCTTCGGCTTGTTAGGATCCATAGAAGAGTCTAAGGACTTTGAAAGAACATATTTCCGATCCTCCGGGTTCGAAGCATCTGTAAAAGAGCTAAAGGTGGCCAAAGCCTACGGATTCTAGGCTTCAGCTTATTAGGATCCGTAGAAGAGTCTGACTTTAAAAGAATAGATTTTCGATCCTCCGGGTTCGAAGCATCTGTAAAAGAGTCATAGGTGACCAAACAATAAGGTTTCAATGCTCCGGCCAAATGAAACACTTCTTAATTCCTAAGCGACTAATATTGTAGCTTATAAGTATAAACTTAGTTCCAAAATTTATAAACATCATAATATGAACGTACAGTTCGAATAACTCTAGGAAAGAGTTAAAATCATGGTTACCAGATATTATTGTGAACCATCAGGTTGTTATACAGTTCATTGTGTCCGACGGACCCTATGACATGGTGTATGGTCCCCCACCCACAAGGAGGGGCAGGGGGTAAGGCACACTCAAGTGATGCTTCCCAAACAAATTATATTAATTGGGTAATCATATTACAAACATCGTGATTAAGAAAAATTCTAGTCTAAGCCTAAGTAAAAGCGGAGACCCCTCCGACCTCTAGAGTTACTCCTAGGACCACTTCGGTCTTCGGAGCCTAGAGTTCTCAAAACCTTCCTTTTTGTCAGAGTGCTTTTCTTCTTCGAAGCTTGCAGCTTTTTCTGCTCTTCTTGATGTTCAACCTAGGATAGAAGTTTTTCGGAGTTAGCCTCCATTGGGTCTTCGACTTGGTACTCCGAGTCAGACCAATCTACATACTCTGAGGACAAAGATGCTACTCCCTTATCCTCTCCTTTAATGTAAAATAGGACTTTGTTGCAAAAATCAGGTGCTATTTCCCCTTGCTCCCCTCGAGGAACAGAAAATCGCGAGCGCCGGAAAGGCCTTAAGCTTTCGAGGATAGCCCATTGTTCGTGAAGCCCTTCGTTAAGCTCTAATACTTCGACATCACAATCTGAAGTATGTAGCAAAACCTAAAAATAGACATTCAAGCGAAGGCTTTTCATTCATAAACTTTTCATTCATTAAAATAAAAGGAATTACAAGATTTCTTATACATAGCTAAGCATCCTAAGGGCTAGATCTTCGGGTTGGTCGGCGGAGCGGTTGGCAGAGTCAGAGTTGAAGGCTTCGCTTGAGCTAGCTTTTGCCGACGGGCTTCGTCGATCCAAGCCTTGGTCGCGGCTTCATGGTCCTCTAGGTCACCTGAAAGGCTTCCCAAGCTAAAGCCACGTCCAAGGATGGTCGCAGCAAACCTTCATCGGTGAAGGCTGCTGGCGTCGAACCCTTCACCGGAGCTACAGAGACCCAACGGCTTCAACGTGTCGAAGGACTCTGATCCCGGCTAGTTGCCCAGAGATCTCTCCGTAGTGAGTCCCAGATCCCTTCATCATCTTTGTCACCTCTTGGATCATCTTCAGCTTCCGATCAAGAGGCTCGCTTGCCGCAGATGAAGACGAGGGGCACACCATGCCAAAATACTCCAGAACACCCTGGAGGGTATCCATAGTTTGATTAGCAGCCACGATGTGCTTCGCCTCAGCCTTCGTCAGCTCAAAGGCAGCAGTGGAGATCTTAGGTGTCCTTGATATCAGGTAATTCTTTTGAGCCAGCGCTTGTTTGAGTGAAGTTTGAAGCTCTATGAGGAGCCATGCTGAATAGCGTGGGCCTCATGGCTCTAGAAGTGATGAGTCATTGTCAACGATAGTCAACAAGGACTGAAAAAGAGAAGAGATCTGCTGTTTCATGGGCCGCGTGTGACTCAGGTACACGGGCAGCGAGCGACTGTCGGGCAGAGGAGGCTGCGAAGTCGGGCTGGCCCAATCCGGGTGCATGGGCCAGAAGCAGTAGAAGACCCACTAGGCTGTTGACCAGGACTGACTCAGGTACACAGGCGGTGAGCGATTGCCGGGCTGAGAGAGCTGCGGGGTCGGGCCGGCCCAATCCGGGTACCTGGTGCAAAGCTGGTGGAGGCTTTGTCAGTTTCGGCGTAAAACTGACAACCGTTGATTCTGTATCCGACTGTCCAGAAGAGTAGCTTCAGGATATGTCATCTGTTACTCTAGGCCCACAGTCAGTCAGTTGTGTCTGTAAGAATTCCTAAGGGCAGTAGAGTCTTTTTCTGTATTTTTGAGTCTGTAAAAACCCTAAGGGGCTGGTAGAATATTCCTAGTGTTGGGCTGCCTATAAATAGCACCCCAATCCCTAGGGTTTTGACTACCCTTTTGTGCTGAAATCAAATCCACCCATTGGGTCACTTTTGTCTCCCTTCTCTCTCCTGTGTGCGCCGCCAGGACTGGCTCCTCTCTGTTCTTGCATTATTTTGTCTCAAATTTGTTGGATGCATTTAATCCTTGGTCTCTGGTGAATTTATTGCTTGCATCTTGTTCGGTTTGGGAAGTTAATGCCTTGGGCACGAGCTGGTGATTTTATTTCTTGGGGAGAAGCTTCTTCTGTTGTTGGTGTTCTTCACGGTGGTAGTACTAGTTCTTGCTGTTGCAAGTAGTACTGCTTTACTGTAGCTACAGTGTTCGGCTGCAGCTTTTCACCTTCTATCGCCCAGCTTTTTGATCGAAGCTGACAGTCTCTTTTGCTTTTTCCTGGTGTGTCTGGCGAAGCTCGTTTCAGTGCGAAGCCCCTCAACTCCGTGAGGCAGGCTTCGATCGAACATCTTTAAAGACTTCGCTCAGACTTCGAACTTCGGTCTTTGTGTCTGAGTTGCTAGCTTCGAAGTTCTTCCTGTATTGGATAGCATCGCATACTTCGAACTAGCATACTCCGAATCTATCTGTTCGAAGTGCACACTTTGTTAGGCTTCGAAGTTGGGTTCGAAGTTTGTCTTTTCTGATAGACTTCGCTTGGATTTCTTTGTGGAGTGTCAGCCTTCGATTCTCCTTCCGAAGCTTTCCCTGTTCGAAGATAGAGTGTAGGCTTCGGACTTGCTTTTCTGTCGCGTGACAGAATTCGCTACTTTGTTCGAAGGTAGTCCGTCTGTTTTGTGTGTTCGAAGTTTTCTGTTCGAAGATTGTGCTTCGAAGCTCTCGGTTCAAGGTGTGTTCGAAGTTTTGTCTTCGAAGCCCTCACTTCGAAGCAGGCTCCGACTTTGTCACCTTGCTCCGAAGCTTTTGGTTTGAAGCTGTGTTCGAAGTCCTGTCTTCGAAGTGCATACTTCGAACCAAGCTCCGGCACTGCTTTTTACTTCGCTCCGAAGTACTCTTCGCACTAGCCTAGACAGTGACACCTTCGGCACTTCGGACAGACTCCGTCATCAACCTCCGAAACATACCTCGACGTGCGAAGGGGGCTTCGCCAAGTCCCGAACAGGAGACAACTTTGGACAGTAACTTCTCTTTTCACTTTATACATACTTAGATTATTTCATTGAGAAGTATAGGCCTGTTACAACTAGTTTATCTGCCTAGTTGCACCTTTTTAGTTTTTCACTGTTTATCATCAGATGCTTCTAGGTTAGAAACCTTTAGACTTAGGCCTTCTGTTTATTTTCTGCTGCTTAGTCTTTTGAGGTGCGTTGGGTATTGGGAACGGGCCATTGATTCGAAAGAATTTTTTAAGGCGCCCATTCACCCCCCCTCTGGTCGCTACTTTCGGTCCTACAAGTGGTATCAGAGCCTGGTTAGGGTTTTTTCCATACCTTAACCGGTTCTAAACCCCGGTAGTGACCATGACGTCTCCTGGCAAGGTCCTGTCCTTGGAAGCCTATGGCTATAATTATTGGAAGACTCGCATGCGAGCTTATCTAATGAGCCAGGGCTCGGACATATGGGACATTTGTGTTCACACCACATTTGTCATTCTGCCAGTCACTGAGCATGGTACTGCTGGTATCATTGCTCAGCATCTGAGCAACAGTAAGGCTGTGAACATTCTGTTTTCTGGTTTAGGTCCCACTGAGTTTGAGCGTGTGAGTCATCTCTCCACTGCGAGAGAGATCTGGGCTACCCTCAAGGCACACCATGAGGGAACAGCACAGGTCAAGGCTCGGCTCTATCAGACCTACCGGCGTGAATATGAGAATTTCACACAGAAGCCGGGTGAATCTGTTGAGGCTTTGTTTGGTCGCTTTCAGTCGATCATTAACAAGCTTCGGGACAACAAGGCTGAGGGTGCTCAGTTAGTCTCAGATCACGAGCAGGCGCTCAAGGTTCTTCATACCTTGGACCCAAAGATCTGGGAGATCAAGGTATCCTCTATCGTTGAGAGCACTTCTTACGATACCTTGACCATTTCTGAGTTATTTAGCAAGCTGAAGGCCACTGAGGTAGATATCCAGCTGAGATCAAATCTCACTGGTTCGGGATCAAAATCCCTGGCCCTTGCTACACCTTCTGTTGATCCCTCTGCTGTGAGTTGTGCTGGGTTCTCTTTGATGTCTATCACTGAGGACCAGCTTGAGTCTTTGGGAGATGATGAGTTGTGTCTGTTTAACAACCGGGTGCGTCGTGTCTATGACAAAAGAATGTTCAAAAGACACGGCACAAAATCCGGATGCTTTGAGTGTGGTGATCCAGGACACTTCATCGCCAACTGCCCCAAGCGCAGTGGTTACAAGAAGGGCGCCGGCAGCAGCTTCCACGACTCCGGCAAGCATGAGAGCCCCTCCTTCAACAAGGGTAAGCCGAAGACACGGCGAGAGAACAAGAAGCGCGACAAGGCCTTCTTCGCCGAGATGGAGAAGAGTTACTCCAAGAGATCCACGTCTTCTTCCTCTTCATCGAGCTCAAGCGATGAGGAGATCGCCATCAAGAAGGGGAAGGACAAGGATGATCCCGCGGGCCTCTGCTTCATGGCCTTCGGAGACAAGCCGAAGAGCCGCTCTCACCAGCGCCGAAGATCCCGCAAGAGCTTTTGCTCCATGGCTCTTGGGGATAGAGAAGAAAAGAGCTCCTCCGACGACTCCGACGACGACGATAGCAAGGTATCATCTTATGATCGTGAAATTGTAGATTTACTTGAGAGCAATCGTCAGGAGTTGAAGTATCGGGAGAAACTGCTTAGGGGGGCTAAGAAAAGGATAGACGAGTTAGAGAGTGAGCTTGCCGTGGCCAACGGTAGGATTGAGAGTCTATCCTCTTCCCCTTGCTTGGGTGATAGCAGTGAGTGCCCGAAGTGTGAGGTGCTTCTGTGTGACCTGTCGACTTTGAAGTCCAGGTACACAGAAAGGGTTGATGAGAGGGACGCTTTGGCCACTGAGCTTGAAAGCGCTCAGCAGGAGCTAAAAGATGCTCAAGCCACTGTCGTCGCACCCTGTGTTGATTGCCCATCTCATCTAGCTGCCTTAGCTGAGCTGAAATCCAAGGGCAATGAGCATTTGGGTGATTTGGAGAGGTTGAGATCTGAGCTTGCGCAGACTAGGCTAGAGCTTGAGACATTGTCAGTTCCACCCACTGTCTGTGAGAACTGCCTGTCTCTTAGAATGGAGTTAATTAAGCTAAAAGCCGGGAAGTCTGTCCAAAAGGAAGTTGAGTGTGAGACCTGCTTGTCTCAGGTGGAGGTTCTAGCTTCCTTGAGAGAGGAGCTAGCAGATTCTCAGAATGAGAATTTTTACCTCCGTTCTATCCTGAGTTGGATCAGTGCCAGAGAGCCACAGCTTGGCATGATGATCCAGCAGTTCAAGAGGAAGGATGGTTTTGGAGTAGGTTACACCTACACCAAGGCTGACTTTGAGAGTGCCCTCAGCCGGGCAGTGGAGTGGAGTAAAATGACTCCAGAGCAGAGGTATCCCAAGACTCACTCCACTGAGACCTCCCAGGCTTGTCAGCCCAAGGATGGAGTGATCCATGAACCACCCAAAGCTCCACCCAAGAAGCCTATCTGGGTTCCTAAGCCCAAACACCTCCACTCTTCTCTAGACTCTCTTCCTGGACCCTCTCAGCCCAAGAAGACCACACCAAACACTACCAAGCCCATGAACACAAAGCCTCAACCACATCCCAAGAAGCCTACCTATCATTGTGAGTATTGTCAGAGAGACGGGCATCTTGCGGAGTTTTGCTTCAGGAGGAAGCGGGTTGAGAGAGCAGAGAGGGCTCGTAGTGATCAGGTGCAGTTCTACCAGCAGGGTGGTAGACTGCGTGTTCCTCGGCGCGGGGAGAGGCTAGAGGCCAGGCCGCGTCGTGCAGGTGGTGGTAGAGGAGACGGCTTTCTTGCCCGTGCTCCAGTTGGTGGTGTTCGTTCCGGCAGAGTTCCAGACCGTGTTGGCTACGGTTCTGGACCTCGTGGCCGCAGGGTTAGGAAGGACCGTGGACCGCGTTTTGAGCCGCGTTTTGGTCCAAACTCTTTTGATGGTTTTCGCTTTCCATCTTTTGAGCAGATGGCTCGACACTGGTTTAGCTCTTTTGCTAAACCTGGTGCCGGACCATTTGCTCCCACTTACAGACATTGATTTTGCAGGACCGGGGACTGGAGGACGTTTGGATCATGGACTCAGGATGCTCTCGCCACATGACGGGACATCGCAGATGGTTCTCCAGTCTCATTCCCCCGAGCTCCAAAGAGTACATTACCTTCGGGAACAGCGGTCAAGGGAAAGTAAGTGGCATAGGCTCAATCAGCATCTCAGACCATTTCTCTTTAAAGAATGTTGCTTTGGTTAAAAATCTGAACTTTAATTTAATATCTGTTTCGCAACTTCTTGAAGATGGTTTGGAATTGCGTTTTAAGAAGGGCAATTCTTCTGTGGTTGATTCTAGAGGGTCTTTGGTTTGTCAGATTTTACCTTTCGGTAAAGTTTTTCGAATTGACTTTTCTAGTACTTTTGGCCCTTCTCGCTGTTTGATTGCTGGATCTTCTTCTGAGCTCTGGAAGTGGCATAGGAGGTTAGGTCACTTGAGTTTTGATCTGCTAGTCAGGTTAAGCTCTATGGACCTCATCCGAGGATTGCCCAAGCTTAAAATGGAGAAGGATCTGGTTTGTCATCCCTGTCGTCATGGGAAAATGGTTGCCGCTTCTCACTCACCTGTGACTCAAGTGATGACTACGTATCCAGGCGAGCTTTTACATTTGGACACTGTAGGTCCAGCTCGGGTACGCTCAGTCGGTGGGAAGTGGTATGCACTTGTGATTGTTGACGACTTTTCTCGTTTCTCGTGGGTTTACTTTTTGGAGTCTAAGGATGAAACTTTTCAATTTGTCCATGACCTGATTTTGAAGCTGAAGAATGAGAACAATGGCCGGATGCGAGCAATTCGCTCCGACAACGGCTCTGAGTTCAAAAACTCTCAGTTCGTCAGCTTCTGTGGTGATCAGGGTCTGGACCATCAGTTTTCTTCTCCTTACACTCCCCCACAGAACGGCGTTGTGGAACGAAAGAACCGCACGCTAGTTGAGATGGCCAGGACGATGCTCGATGAGCACAGGACTCCTAGGCGTTTTTGGGCTGAAGCCATGAACACGGCTTGCTATCTGGCCAACCGCATTTTTCTTCGAGCTTACATTGGTAAGACATCATATGAGTTGCGGTTTGGCAGACAGCCCAAGGTTAGCCACTTGCGAGCATTTGGCTGCAAGTGCTTTGTGCTCAAGAAGGGAGGGCATTTGGACAAGTTTGAGTCTCGTTGCTGGGATGGTGTTTTTCTTGGTTATGCATTGCATTCTCGAGGTTTCCGTGTTTGGAATCTCGAATCCCAGCTGCTTGTCGAGACATGTGAAGTTTCATTTGATGAGTCCTTGCCTTCTTTGACTCCTTCTTTTGAGCTTTCTGGTGATGATGAGCTCGGAGAGTCCATCTTCGAGGAAGATGAGGATACTCCAGCTGCTATTGAGGGTGGGCCTTCTGCATCCCCCGCAGAGCCCACACCTTCTGTGACTTCGACTGATGATGAGAGCGGACCTTTGATCACTTCTTCCACTTCGATCGAGCCCCCTCAGTCGAGTCCAGAGGTGCCAGCTGCTGACTCCGGTGAGGTGACTTCAGATCACCAGGGAACCCGAGCAGTTCAGCGTGACCATCCCTCAGAGCTCATCATTGGTGATTTGACTGAGAGGACTTTGCGTTCTTCTGCCTCTCTCGCTGTGTTTGCTGAATCTGCGTTTGTTGCATCTTTTGAGCCCAGAGATATTTCTCATGCTCTCTCTGATTCTAATTGGATTAATGCCATGCAAGAAGAGCTTGAGAATTTTGTCCGCAATCGGGTTTGGACACTAGTTGAGCCGCCACCTGGATGCAACCCCATAGGTACCAAGTGGGTATTCAAAAACAAACAAGGTGAAGATGGGGTTGTGGTGCGCAACAAGGCTCGACTAGTTGCCCAGGGTTATTGCCAGAAGGAAGGTATTGACTTTGAAGAAACCTTCGCTCCTGTTGCCCGTCTTGAGTCCATTCGTATTCTTCTAGCTTTTGCCGTTTCGAAGGGTTTTAAGCTTTTTCAAATGGACGTTAAGAGTGCTTTTCTGAACGGGTTTATAGAGGAGGAGGTTTATGTTAGGCAACCCCCCGGTTTTGAAAACCCTAAGTTTCCTCGACATGTTTTTAAGTTGCACAAAGCTTTATACGGGTTGAAGCAAGCCCCCAGGGCTTGGTATGATCGGTTAAAGCAATTTTTGTTGGGGAAGGGCTTTGTGATGGGTTCTGTGGACAAAACTCTTTTTTTGCTCCGAGATGCTTCAGATTTTTTAGTTGCTCAGATTTACGTGGACGATATTATCTTTGGCGGTACTACTGATTCTCTTGTATCCAAGTTTTCTGAGCAGATGCACAGTGAGTTTGAGATGAGCCTCATGGGTGAGCTCAAGTATTTCTTAGGGCTCCAGATCAAGCAGACCAAGGACGGCACCTTCATCCACCAAGGTAAGTATACTCGTGACATGCTTAAGAAATTTGACTTTGGTGGTGAATTGAAGCCGCAGATGACCCCGATGGGCACGTCTGGGGGTTTGGACAAGGACGAGAGCGGTGTCAAGGTCAATGAGAGAGAATTTCGAGGGATGATTGGTTCGCTGTTGTACTTGACGGCAACAAGACCAGACATACAGTTCGCCGTGGGACTTTGCGCGCGTTTTCAGTCGTCACCACGCGCGTCTCACCGGCAGGCTGTCAAGCGCATTTTCAGGTATCTCACCTATGCGCCTGATCTTGGTCTTTATTATTCAGCATCATCATCACTTGATTTATCTGGCTTTTCGGACGCCGACTTTGGCGGGTGCCGGTTGGATCGCAAGTCGACTTCCGGTACTTGCCAGTTTCTTGGTTCTTCCCTTGTATCTTGGTCTTCTCGAAAGCAATCTGGAGTTGCTCTTTCGACCACAGAGGCTGAGTATGTAGCTGCTGCTAGCTGCTGCTCACAGATGGTTTGGATGATTTCCACTCTTCGAGACTTTGGGTTGCTCTTTCCTACCAGGGTTCCATTGTTTTGCGATAGCACGAGTGCTATCAGTGTAGGGAAAAACCCGTGTCTCCATTCAAAAACCAAACATATTGATGTGCGCTTTCACTTCTTGCGGGATCAATATGAGAAAGGTGTCATTGACCTTATTCATGTTGATACCCATCATCAGTTGGCTGACATTTTTACCAAACCCCTAGATCAGTCTACATTTGAGCGTTTACGAGGGGATTTGGGTGTTGTGTATCCTTTCTAGGATATTTTGCGTCAGTTTTCTTTCTTATTTACTCTTTTCTTGAGTCTTTTTGCGTGTGATCATATCTTGCATATTCCCGTATCACACTTTAGAGATGCTTCTGTTATATGATTGAACTGCTTTACTTAGTCTAGCGGGTACATGCTTTTGATTACATGTCGATGATCATGCTTTGAGTCAGTTCATTTGATATGTCTGATATCTGTCATATGCATGGTTTTTACGCTTTCAACTTGAAAAATGATCACCATTGCTTCTGGTAACTAGCATGTGTAGGCTGAGTGCTTTTGCTATCTGTTACATGCCTTGTAGCTAGTTCATCACATAGATGCAGATATGCAACTTGGACATCTTTATGCTTTAACATGGAAAATATGCTATAAAAATGATAAAAAATCAAAAAATGAATGAAAATTCCATGCCTTTTTATGCTTGAGTTGAAAAGATCCAAGTGGGTTTGCTTTGTCGCATTGCATTGTTCTGGACTGCTTACCATAGCACTTTGGTATGAACTAGGACAGTGTAGTGTATGCCAAGACCAATGTCTTAAGCTTCCGATGGTCCAGTTTTGGCCTAGGCTTGACTTGGTCGGTTAGCATAAGGTTTGACATGCAAATAACCCTTGGCACAAATGAAAAAGGAAAAATGAAAAAGCCTGAACATTTAACAAGATAACCAGTTTGCTGAAGCACTTTGTTTTGAACAATGTTTATCTTGGTAGACATCAGTTAGCTTCTGC
Organism: Zizania palustris; assembly: GCA_019279435.1. Taxonomy (NCBI): domain Eukaryota; kingdom Viridiplantae; phylum Streptophyta; class Magnoliopsida; order Poales; family Poaceae; genus Zizania; species Zizania palustris. Next base: position 1,808,453 of record JAAALK010000082.1, read on the forward strand.
ATCTCATGCTTTACCTTGCTTATTAACTAGGAAATATGGTGATGTTTTGTTTTGCAAAAAACTGAAAAATGCGTGCTAATGACTTTCTTTAGATATCATCTGTTGCACTGATCATGCCATGTGTCTTAAGACAGTATGTCTGTTGCTATACTTGTTAGATGTTGTAATTGCAGTCAATCATATCTGAGAAGCATGCTTTCTACACTCCACCTACACCCCAGCTGAATTCACTGCATATTTTGAGGGGGAGTTGCTTTTCAGGGGGAGTCCGTGTCTCTTTTGAATGCTTGATGAGTTCACTTGTCAACAAGGGGGAGAAAATTGGGATCAGAGTTTAAGGGGGAGTTCTTACTCTGTTGATATCCTTGTTGTTCTGAAATCACACTCATTTTGAGCTTTTGAATTTTGGTTAACCATAATGACTGTTCCTTGCTTTTGATTCGGCTTTTGGTCATTAAGGTTAAACTTTTACCTTATTTTTCTTCTTCTTTGTTTCCTTGTGTTTTGTTTTCGTGTTTCCACATTTGTTCGCAGGTGCTGAAGAGCTGTGAAAAGAGGAATGTTGACAATGCACTCATCAAGGGGGAGATTGAGGAGCCATGCTGAATAGCGTGGGCCTCATGGCTCTAGAAGTGATGAGTCATTGTCAACGATAGTCAACAAGGACTGAAAAAGAGAAGAGATCTGCTGTTTCATGGGCCGCGTGTGACTCAGGTACACGGGCAGCGAGCGACTGTCGGGCAGAGGAGGCTGCGAAGTCGGGCTGGCCCAATCCGGGTGCATGGGCCAGAAGCAGTAGAAGACCCACTAGGCTGTTGACCAGGACTGACTCAGGTACACGGGCGGTGAGCGATTGCCGGGCTGAGAGAGCTGCGGGGTCGGGCCGGCCCAATCCGGGTACCTGGTGCAAAGCTGGTGGAGGCTTTGTCAGTTTCGGCGTAAAACTGACAACCGTTGATTCTGTATCCGACTGTCCAGAAGAGTAGCTTCAGGATATGTCATCTGTTACTCTAGGCCCACAGTCAGTCAGTTGTGTCTGTAAGAATTCCTAAGGGCAGTAGAGTCTTTTTCTGTATTTTTGAGTCTGTAAAAACCCTAAGGGGCTGGTAGAATATTCCTAGTGTTGGGCTGCCTATAAATAGCACCCCAATCCCTAGGGTTTTGACTACCCTTTTGTGCTGAAATCAAATCCACCCATTGGGTCACTTTTGTCTCCCTTCTCTCTCCTGTGTGCGCCGCCAGGACTGGCTCCTCTCTGTTCTTGCATTATTTTGTCTCAAATTTGTTGGATGCATTTAATCCTTGGTCTCTGGTGAATTTATTGCTTGCATCTTGTTCGGTTTGGGAAGTTAATGCCTTGGGCACGAGCTGGTGATTTTATTTCTTGGGGAGAAGCTTCTTCTGTTGTTGGTGTTCTTCACGGTGGTAGTACTAGTTCTTGCTGTTGCAAGTAGTACTGCTTTACTGTAGCTACAGTGTTCGGCTGCAGCTTTTCACCTTCTATCGCCCAGCTTTTTGATCGAAGCTGACAGTCTCTTTTGCTTTTTCCTGGTGTGTCTGGCGAAGCTCGTTTCAGTGCGAAGCCCCTCAACTCCGTGAGGCAGGCTTCGATCGAACATCTTTAAAGACTTCGCTCAGACTTCGAACTTCGGTCTTTGTGTCTGAGTTGCTAGCTTCGAAGTTCTTCCTGTATTGGATAGCATCGCATACTTCGAACTAGCATACTCCGAATCTATCTGTTCGAAGTGCACACTTTGTTAGGCTTCGAAGTTGGGTTCGAAGTTTGTCTTTTCTGATAGACTTCGCTTGGATTTCTTTGTGGAGTGTCAGCCTTCGATTCTCCTTCCGAAGCTTTCCCTGTTCGAAGATAGAGTGTAGGCTTCGGACTTGCTTTTCTGTCGCGTGACAGACTTCGCTACTTTGTTCGAAGGTAGTCCGTCTGTTTTGTGTGTTCGAAGTTTTCTGTTCGAAGATTGTGCTTCGAAGCTCTCGGTTCAAGGTGTGTTCGAAGTTTTGTCTTCGAAGCCCTCACTTCGAAGCAGGCTCCGACTTTGTCACCTTGCTCCGAAGCTTTTGGTTCGAAGCTGTGTTCGAAGTCCTGTCTTCGAAGTGCATACTTCGAACCAAGCTCCGGCACTGCTTTTTACTTCGCTCCGAAGTACTCTTCGCACTAGCCTAGACAGTGACACCTTCGGCACTTCGGACAGACTCCGTCATCAACCTCCGAAACATACCTCGACGTGCGAAGGGGGCTTCGCCAAGTCCCGAACAGGAGACAATTTTGGACAGTAACTTCTCTTTTCACTTTATACATACTTAGATTATTTCATTGAGAAGTATAGGCCTGTTACAACTAGTTTATCTGCCTAGTTGCACCTTTTTAGTTTTTCACTGTTTATCATCAGATGCTTCTAGGTTAGAAACCTTTAGACTTAGGCCTTCTGTTTATTTTCTGCTGCTTAGTCTTTTGAGGTGCGTTGGGTATTGGGAACAGGCCATTGATTCGAAAGAATTTTTTAAGGCGCCCATTCACCCCCCCTCTGGTCGCTACTTTCGGTCCTACACTCTACAAGCTGAGCGCTGGAGTCCGACTCTACTTTCTGAAGCCTTTCAATCTGGGCCCTTAGCACCATACGCTCGGCTTGGATCTCTTCTATCGACGATGTGAGTGTAGCGCAGGTCTGTTGTTCGGCCCGGAGTGCTTCCTCCGTGATGGCCCTAGCCCTCTGCTCCTCAAGAAGCTCTTCCTCCAATTGTAAAGTTTTATCCTTGGAGCCCTTGAGGACGTTCTAGAGTGTTGTAACCTTCCTCTTGAGCCGATTAGTTTCGAGCTCATTGGAAGTCGTTGCCGCTCTAGCAAGGACGAATTGCTGCAAACAAACAAAGTGAGTACAATGCAATTTTTATTAACTAAATATATTTGCTATGTGTTGCACACCTGGAGGGTAGCCCTTTCGAGGGCCAAGTCGAAGTCCGACCCATTGGCCTCGCTCAAGATTGAGATCAGCTCGGAGCTCCCGACCTCTTGGCACTTATCTGCCAAGGGTTCCAAAAGGGCTCGGAGCCTTGTCCGCTGCTCTAGGAACAGAGCCAGTAGTAGGAGCCAAGACAGGGCCCGTTGATTATCTTCAGCGGGGTCTTCTTCTGAAGCACCCACCGAAGGATCATTGGACAAAGGCATCATCGTCAAAGAGGGGACAGGGCCAAGACATGTCTTTCCCTTACCTCTCCCAGGTACAAAAACCAGAGCTGCTACTTTTGTCAGAGTAGATCCTCCTTCGAGCGTTGCTCCTTCAGGCGGAGTCACTTCGCCAGAAACAACCCCGGTCGTCGGAGCCACCACCTCAATCGGAGCCTCATCTCTGAGTGGAGCCGAAGCTCCATCAATGGTTGGAGCCACACTGCTCCTCGATGCATCTGCAAAATTCAAGGTATTCGTTAAATATTTGTTGATGCAGTGAAGTCATTTCAGGAATTTCAAAGGAAGAATTCGAAGGTATACCTCCTTCCAGACTTTGAGGAAGAATTTTTGGGTCCACCAGAAACTCGTACATCTGGAGGTATTCATCGAGGTCATCCCCTGAAGTTTCTACCAGAGTAGCCGACGTCAAAGCCCTGACTTCCATCGCCACTACTCTGATCACTAGCGAGCTAGGATTTCCTAGCTCCAGCTCTGGTTTAGCTCCGGCAGGTTCGGAGGGGGCTACCACTACGGATTCCACAGTCTCCCGAAGGGGGTCTTCGGTTGTGGCTTGAGACTCACCCTCATCGCCGTGTAGCAGGTAGTCTTCCAGTTCCCTTCCCATGCGCTCATTTGACTCTCTCTCTCTTCTGACTCCTCCAAAGAGGAGCTCCGGATGTCGAGCGAAGATGGAGAGAACGAAGGTGTGGGGGGCTTGGCTGTCTTTTTCCCTCTCTTGACGGGAGACTTGGCGGCCTTCTTGGAGGTCCCGACGGTGGTTTTTCTCTTCTGGAAGACCGCTCCCGTCGAGGCGAAGTATGGTAGAGGAGGAGGCTCCATTCCAAGAGCACTCCACACCCGGTTGGAACGCCCTCAGCTCCCAACTAGCTCTACTCTATTTCGCTTCTCCACTACATTAGGGGCTCCGAGCACCCATTCTATAGCCCTGGCTATCTGCTCCGGATCTAACGCTAGTGGAGCCACTGAAAAGAGGTAACAATTTGCTAAGCATATTATTTGCTTTCTAATCTAGGCTTCAAAGTTCTCCCTCCGAAGCATTCTGAAATGCAATCGGCCACTCGGCTCCGAGAGGAGGAATTCATAGGGCAATGAATTCCTCGGCCAAGTCCCGCATGCTCATGTGCATGGCCACTAAAGAAAGTAACTCAAGCCACGTTGATAGCAGGCTTGGGTCCGAAGTTACTTTGGCTTCCTTCTGATACCATATCCCTTGTAGGGGCCTCGCAAGGCTGGAGTCTTCCCCAACTTCGGCGTAGAACCACCGGAGTATCCAATTGGTGTACCACCGATCATTGATTGCCTTAGTTGGAAAGTTCTTCAAGTGCTCCTTTCAGAGCTCGAAGTTTACGCTTCCGAAGGCCACCAGAACCTTGGAGTTTCCTGGCTCGTCCTGAGGCTTCGGCTGGCATGAGGCTTCGTGAGTAGCGGCAAAGATTTCGGACCTCCCTTCGCACCCTTCGGCCCGAAGGGCCCATTCAAAGATAGCCAATCTGGCGAAGGCGTTCAGAGATAATTGCAGCAGGGTAACATGAAACATATCCAGTACCTCAGCTAGGAAGTCGATGGCCGGAAGGCCCAGCCCCGCTTCAAAGAAAGCCTCAAAGACCACCACCTCTCCGCTCTGCAGCGTCGGGGTCACTTCTATTCTAGGGACTCGAGTCCTCATCCTTGAGCCCAGCTTTCCATTCACCGCCTCCTCGATGGACTCCACCGAGTTCATCGATTGCCCGAGGAGAAAGCTCTGCTTCAGCGTCTTCTTGGACGGCAGGCGGAGCTCTCGTGGATTTTTTGGACAAGAACCCCCCGGGGTTCCCACCATTGCTGCTGCTACCGATGCAGCCGAGGCTTGCCTCTATGCCAAGGTTCCCTTCGCCGTCAGCACCATCATGCTGGTCCTCGCCATTGATTTCTTGCTCAAGAGCATTTCAAAAGGTTTGAAGGTGAAAGTATGGAGGCTTAGAACTGGAGCTTTGTAAAAGTTGCCGCTGTAGTTTGAGTCCTCCGTTTATAACCCCTTCGCCTTCGATTGATGTGGTTCGCATATGCATTCACATTGCAGGTTAGACTTTTGCCACTGACGGGTGGACCCAAAAGGTAAAAAGATGTGAAGCCACAGTTAAATTTTTGTTCGTTACTTTCTCAAAAAGAGCCTAACGGCTACCTGAGGAGTAACGTCTCAAATTAAATGGCTCCTTGTGATGCTTCACCTTCGCAACGGTCTGTTTCCCTATGAAGTTTTCACGTCAGGATTCGAGTTTGGAGCTTCAGTCGAATACATCTCTGAAGCTGAAGACACTCCGAACGGTTATAGTACCTTAAATTTCAAGTCCCTAAGCATGAAAATACTTCTTGCGCATACAAATCTCCTTGCTATATAGGTTATTCAGAGAAGCGTATTCGAGGGGATACTGTTGGGGGGAAATACTTCATCCCCAGGGTCTTAAAAATTATAAAACAAAGACAAATCATAAGCTCCAAATCCAAGACATATCTCCGAACTAGAAGGGTTCAGAGCAGGAGGGTCCGTCCAGGCTCCGGTTCGAAGATACCCTTCGAAGGCTTCCCCTCCGCAGTGGAAAATAGCCAGAAAGATGGGATGTCTGCCATGTTTATCTCTTCCGAACACACTTTACCATTTTAGCCCTATTCGGGGTACCGAAATAGTTTCCACAATGTCGGTTGTAATTGAGGGGTAAAAAGGTCTTTTCCTTAGAGTTTTTACCGATAAATACCCCCCTTATTGTCCTGTAATAGGCATCGAATATTCAGATATTCAATACACAACTTCGAACTACTTCGAGCTATTATCCAATTCGGGGGCTTAAGATAGTCCGCTTTCGCAAACACTTCGTTTGTTAGTTCTTAAACATAGAGAACCTGTTAGCGTAATCCGTTGCGCCAATAGTTGGGATCTTCAAACACCACAGAAGTCGGAGGACCCTCCGTGGTCCCCCCACCTCAAACTCCCAAAGTAAATACTCTTCCTCAAGCATATGGAGCCCCACTTGCAGCTCCGTCTATACTTCGAACTGACGGAGCCCCTCCTACGGTTCCGTCTATGCTCCGAACTGACTTCCTCAATTCTCAAGACCCGGAGGTCCCCTCCGGAGGAAACGAAGACCATCTTGATGACGTGGTGACCTAGATGTCTCGTCTTCAGGCCAAAGTAGGAAGATCGAGGCAGGAAGCTGCCGATAGGCTTCGCCTTGAGGCTAGCCCCATCATCTCGAAGGTGCCTCAACACGACAACCCTATTTATCCCAAAGCCTTTGAGATTCAGAGAAGCACCAAAAATTCTTCTTTCAATGATGAATATCCGCTACACCCAGACTTGCAAAAGGTGTGCTTCGACCCCAAATTCAGGACTTCGAAGTTGAGCAAGTTGAGGAACCATGTTGAAGAGCATGGGCCTTATGGCTCCAGATGTGATGAGTGATTGTCAATGGAAGTCAAAGAGGAGATGTGGAGAGAAGATGAGACCTGCCATGTCTAGGGCGCGTGTGACTCGGGTACACGGGCAGCGAGCGACTGCCTGGCAGAGGGGTCATAGAGTCGGGCTAGCCCAATGAGGAGCCATGTTGAAGAACATGGTCCTCATGGCTCTAGAGGTGATGAGTGATTGTCAACGGAAGTCAAAGAGGACATGAAGAAAAGAGAAGATCTGCTATGGCTGGGCCGCATGTGACTCAGGTACACGGGCAGCGAGCGACTATCGGGCAGAGGGGTCGTGAAGTCGGGCTGGTCCAATCCGGGTACATGGGCTAGGAGCAGTAGAGGATCCACTAGTCTGTTGACCAGGATTGACTCAGGTACACGGGCGGCGAGCGATTGCCGGGCTGAGGGAGCTGTGGAATCGGGCCGGCCCAAAACTGACGACCGCTGATCTCGAATCTGACCGTTCTGAGGCAAAGCCATAGCTTCTACGAAAGCTCCACTTCAGGATAAGTCATCTGTATTTAGGAGTTTACAATTTTTCCTTTAGGCCCACAGTCTGTTAGTCGAGTCTGTAAAAATATTCTAAGGGCATTTTAGTCTTTTCCATTTTATTTTCAGCATCTGTTAAAACCCTAAGGGTCTTTTGGTATTTTTCCTAGGCTATTGGGCTGCCTATAAATAGGGCCCCAATCCCTAGGGTTAGGGTTAACTCACTTTAATATAATCATCAGAGTTCACCCCCATCCGTCTGTTTTCCTGCGCCGCCACGGTTCTTCGTTCTGAAATCTGAGACTATCGCTGACTAATTTCTTCCGTCTCTAAGTACGCTCGGTCGCTGATGCAAGCGAGCACATGAGGTTCTATGAGGAAGTCGGCTGACTGAAGCAGGTGCGTGTACTCCCCTGGAGTATTTTATTGTTGGGCATTTTGAAGCCTCCATTTTTCCTGCATGTTTTCGTGAGAAGGAGCAGTTTTCAGCGCAATATTCACATGAACATTTATTATCTGAGTTTCGATTTGCGTGCCTAGCTTGTTTTATCTTTGTGCGACAGAGTAGTTTGGATATAGTTGTTTTCCTGTCGTTTGTTTTTTCTAGTCATCTAGCTACTAGCCTAAGTGCACCTAGTCTGTAGTCTATGCGGCTAGAAGCATCTAGGGCAAACTAAAGCTAGCTTGAGTCTACTCAGTCTGCTAGCAATTGCGTGCAGTAGTTTTGTTCTTTGCTCCCATCGCTCAGTGCATGACATCAGCCTCTAGTATTCAGCCTAGGTGTCTAGCACATGTTTTGTGCAGTAGCAGCTTGGCAGAACAGCTAGTAGCAGCCTAGGTATCTAGGCTTCGCGCATAGCTTCTGCAGCTGCTCGGCGTGGTGTTTCTCACGCTGCTCAGCTCTTCACGTGAAGCTTCTGGGAAGACGTGTTGTTTGGACAGAGATCTCACTGATCGAAGTCCGTAGTGTGGGCCCCATAGAGTGCAGCACTACAGGCATAGTGCTTCGGTTCCGGGCTCAGGGCAAAGTAGTCCCGATTCGAAGTGTAGACAGCGTAGGAGTTTTTTCAAAGTGTGCCGGGACTTCGTGTGGTTTGGTGATTTCGACATCTGTGGACTTCGTTTATGGAGTGTGCGTACCTCGAATGCTTTTAAGCAGGTTTCGGAGGTTTCTCGTGAGCACCGAAGGGGGACGAGGCCGAAGTAGGCTTCGGTGTCTTCGGTGGGCTTCAAAGGACGAAGTCTATTTTCGGTGAGGCTCTGTAGGCTTCATTTGTCCTCTTCGAACATAGTTTAACAGACTTTGATTTAGAGACGAAATTTGTTCAGTGATACTTCGCCTCGTTTTGCATGCAAATTGTTTGTGTTGTCTGTTCTGATGATGCTTAAAATGACTATGTCTAGAATACTTAGTTATCTGCCTTTGAACACTGTTTTGCTATCTTTTCAACTAGGACACCAGTTTTTTTAGGCTAGGTTATTTTAAGCACTTTAAAGTTGTCTTTATTTCTCCTGGTTGTTTGTTGAGGTGCATTGGGTGTTGGGAGCAGGCCATTGATTTGCAAGAATTTTTTAGGCACCCATTCACCCCTCTTCTGGTCGCTACTTTTGGTCCTACACCCAATCTGAGTACATGGGCTAGGTGCGGCAGAGGATCCACCAGTCTGTTGACTGGGATTGACTCAGGTACATGGGCGGCGAGCGATTGCCGGGCTGAGGGAGCTGCGGAATCGTGTACCCGGTGCGAAGACGGTGGACGCTTTGTCAGTTTCAGCGCAAAACTGACACCCGAAAGCTCCGCTTCAGGATAAGTCATCTTTATTTAGGATTTTATTATTTTTCCTTTAGGCCCACAGTCTGTTAGTCGAGTCTGTAAGGTGGATGAGCCAGCTTCGCAGCGAGGGAGCTGGAGGACGCACTTAGCCCCACCGTCCTTCCAAGAAATCTCTGACGAAGGTAAACCTTTTATGCAAGCTTTGCCCCAATATGCGGATTTTTGACTTGGCTCCTTGCAGAGGACGAGGACGATGCGAGGCCCGCTAAGGCGAAGCCGACAAGCGAGGGTGGATCGAAGTATGCCGAGGCGAAGCCCACGGAAGCTTCGAGTAGCAGTGGCAGCAGCAGCGGCAGCGACTCGGAGTCCGAGAGTACTTCGTCCGACGACGAAGGCAGCGGAGGCCGTGAAGTCCCTCGAGGCAAAGAAGAAGTGGATGTGGTGGGCTTGAGCCCCGCCTCGCTGGAGCCCGCGGAGACGACTGTGGCCGTGATTCATCCTTTCAAGCCGAGGGGGGGCGTGACGGTGGCGGCGATCCGCGATTTCCGCGAGGCTTGCGCTTCTGCGGAAGAGGGGGATTTGGTGGCCCAGCTCAGCCACCGAGACCCCACGGACCTCTTCGTCAGTTCGAACGAAGTCCTCCTGCGGGTGAGCGAAGCCCTTTGCAGCTTCGAACTATACTTTGTCTCTTGGTTAGTACTTATGGTTTCTTCAATTTCTGCAGGCCCTCGCACTGAACGCGGCAGCTTCGACTGCTGCCGACAGGCGGATGGAGCGCCTCGCAGAGGAGAAGGAGGCCCTTCGCCGCGAGGTCTCGGAGGAAGCTGGGAGACGGAGGCGGGCCGAGGATTCGGCTGCTGAGGCGAGGGAAGCCTTGGCCTCGGAGACCGCTCGGCTCCGTGCGGAGCTCCAGGCTTCGAAGGATGCCGAGGCCCGACAGGCGAAGGAGAACGAAGAGCTCCGCCAGCGAGCTCGGGATCTTGAGAGCTTCGTCGTGGCTAATCTCGGCGAGGCCACTCAGAGTCTGACCGAGGTCCTTGAAAAAATAGGGACCGAGTGCCGGACTCCGGATTTTGGCGATCAGGACCCGATTGGGGACCGCGCCGACTTTTTGAAGACTGCAGCTTCGGTAGCGGACGAAGAGCTGATGGGCTTCGCTCTTATGGCCGGTCGCGTCGCGGGCCAAGGGGTGTTGCACCTGCTCCATGCCGCGGGGTGTGACCACCTTCGGGCTGCGACCTCCGTGACCCCAGTAGCCTTCGGGGGTCCGCACTTGGTGATGCCCCCGGCCGAAGTTCGCGGAGCCTGGCGGCGGCTGCAGGACCCCTGGAAGGAGCAAGGCTGCGAAGCAGTCCTCGACCTCCAGAAGGCCCTCCGACATCGCCGATCCAAAGCGCCTGCTGTGCTTGATCAGCCTTCGACTTCGGTACCTCCGCCTCCGAAGGTGTAGATCTCCTTAGGCCTTTTGTAATACTTAGCTGCAGGCTTGTAAAACTCTATCAGTTTATTAATATGAATGCGGGGGTTTTTTATACCTGCCCAGGCGCAGACTTCGAGCGCAGACCTCGAAGTCCTCGAGGACTCCGAGGAGCTTCAACAGCTGTGGGCAATCTTCGAAGTAGCTAGGTCCGAAGGCCCCCCTCGGTTTAAGCTTCCGAGGTGGCCTAACGGCGAAGCCATCTCCGACATAGCTCAGGATTTATTAGCCGCTGTGAAGACGGAGTACCTTCAGGGTCATTCGTCTTTTCCTTCGCGTACGGCCTTAGCAGGCGACGAAGCCCTAGACTTTTCTGCCTTCGATACAGCGCCGCCTGCTTCGCTAACTTGGAGCGACCTGCAAGGTGGAAGACGGAGCTTACGGGCTTCGGAGCCTGGACGGGCTAGTCGAGGGAGAGCGGGCTCCGACGAGGCGACGTCCAGCCAAGGTGGCCCTGGCCGAAGAAGGGGCAAGCGAGGGTTGGGGCCTCGCACACGGTTCTTCTTAGGCTTAGATACAGATTATACGTAGTTTTCCTTCCGAAGTATGTTTGTAACACATTTCTCAACATACAATGAATAGAGTTTGTTATCTTTGCACACTTCGTCTGTATGCTTCGTGTTGTTTGGCTTCGAATGCTTTAGCTTGTTACGCTCGTACTGCGTACTACATTCGCACACCTCGCATACATGCTTCCCCCCTTTTGCTCGTGGCAGTTAGGGACTTAGCCGTTGCTGGTGCGGGCAAAAGAATAAACGATGCGAAGGGTGCGCCTTTTGGTGGCTTCGACGCATGAATTTTATTTAAGCGAAGGCCTCCTTTGGGCTCGAACGCTTTAGTTTGGTGCGAAGCAGGGCTTCGGTTTTAAATAAGGTGAAGGCCTCTTTTGGGCTTCGAACGCGCTAACTTGGTGCGAAGCAAGGCTTTGACACAACCAAGCCTAGCGAGGCATGCTTTGGCATGCTAGGATTTGGATGCTGTGCGTGAGCGGGGCTCTGAAACGCACTTAGATTATGGCGAAGTATGACTTCGAGACGCTTAGGCGTATTATACACGAGCACGCGAAGCCAGGCTTCGGAGCGTGTTTAGATAATGAAGCAAGGCTTCGGAACTTGGTCCTGTAATGAGAAGGATATTTGGTGTGGATTCACCAAACCTGTGATAGTGTGAGCCACCTTCGACTCTGAGCCACCTTCGACTCTGGGTCACCTTCGACCCTGGGATGCTTCGGGTGCGGAACCCGGAATCCCTGGGATGCTTCGGGCGCGGAGCCCGGAATCCCCGGACGCGTCGGGCCAGTGGCCCGGAGTCCTTTTAGCCCACTGCTACGGGCCCGGGGGCACTGTGTAGCCTTCGGAGGGGTACTCCGGAATTTATAAAGCGAAGCAAGGCTTCGGTTTTAAATAAGGCGAAGCATGGCTTCGGGTTTAAATAAGGCGAAGCATGGCTTCGGTTTTTAAGTAAGGCGAAGCATGGCTTCGGTTTTTGAACAAGGCGAAGCAAGGCTTCGGTTTTTGAATAAGGCGAAGCATGGCTTCGGTTTTTAAGTAAGATAGAGCGAAAAAATTGTATTCAAGGGCGAAGCAGGGCTTCGGCTTTAAGGCGAAGCAAGACTTCGAGCTTATGTTAATGTAACTGCAGATTGGTGCATCGGAGTAAGGCTTCGGGCGGTACTTACCTTGTAGCCCTCGGGGCTTCGATGACCTTTGAAACGTGGAGCGGAGCCCCTTGCCGGAGAGTGGGCTCCGGTATGCGAAGGATGGAGGAAGGCGAAGGTGGCCTTCGATCTGCACCCGAAGCCCCTTGCCGGAGGGCGCGCGAAGCGAGAAAGCCTCGATGCTCCCCCCTCGGGCGCACTTCGGGTTGCAGGCAGTGGTAGAGAACTTAGCTTCTAGGACTATGTTCCCCACGGACGGCGCCAACTGTTGGAACAATTGCGTTAGTTCCAGCAGGTTTTCCTGTAGTGGTGTACGATGTGGAGAATGAACCTCGATGGGTTCTCTCAGAGGGAGAAGGGGTTTATACTGGTTCGGGCCTCCCCTAGGGGATAATAGCCCTACGTCCAGTTTGTGGTGGATTTGGCATGGTATGCCTTAGTGTGGAGAAGAGAACTACAGGGTCTCATGGCCCCTTCGGCTGTGTCCCCGTTACAAGGGCTTGGCCCTGCTTTTATAGGCACGCAGGCCAGAGGAAAAGACTGGGATGCCCCCTATGAGCCCTAGGCTCATAGGGGCAGAGAGGGGAAAAGGAGCTAGCTACGGTACAAAAAGTGCCTGACAACTTTACAGCTTTACTGACGTGTCAGGCTGCGCCAGGCTTTGACCAGCTAAAAGATACACCAAAGGTGGAGGCTGGGGGGAAGGCTTCGGAGTGCACCCCGGAGGGGAGCATCGAAGCACGCTCCGGAGGGCAGCCTCCGAACTGGACTCCGGAGGGCGGCCTCAGGACTTGGCTCTCGGAGGGTGGCCTCCGGACTGGACTCCGGAGGGCGGCCTCAGGACTGGACTCCGGAGGGCGGCCTCCGAACTTGGCTCTCGGAGGATGGCCTCCGGACTGGACTCCGGAGGGCGGCCTCCAGACTTGGCTCTCGGAGGATGGCCTCCGGACTGGACTCCGGAGGGCGGCCTCAGGACTGGACTCCGGAGGGCGGCCTCCGGACTTGGCTCTCGGAGGATGGCCTCCGGACTGGACTCCGGAGGGCGGCCTCCGGACTTGGCTCTCGGAGGATGGCCTCCGGACTGGACTCCGGAGGGCGGCCTCAAGACTGGACTCCGGAGGGCGGCCTCTGAACTTGGCTCTCGGAGGGTGGCCTCCGGACTTGGCCCTCGGAGGGAGGCCTCCGGACTAGACTCCGGAGGGCGGCCTCAGGACTGGACTCCGGAGGGCGGCCTCCGAACTTGGCTCTCGGAGGGTGGCCTCCGGACTTGGCCCTCGGAGGGAGGCCTCCGGACTGGACTCCGGAGGGCGGCCTCAGGACTGGACTCCGGAGGGTGGCCTCCGGACTTGGCTCCGGAGGGCGGCCTCCGAACTTGGCTCCCGGAGGGTGGCCTCCGGCGCCCTGCGCCAGGGCCCGAATTGGGGGCTCCGGGCCGGACCTCCTGGTTTGAGGGCTCCGAAACTACGGGCCCCGAAAGGCACCTTGGGACCTGGAAACAGCACTTAGAGAGAAAACAGGCTCCGACAGTACCTGGCTCTGGGCCGAAGGCTGTCGGAGGCTGACGTCATTTGGCCCCTGTTTAAGGGAAATATATTTCCCCAACAGTAGCCCCTCGCGTGTAGGCCTTCGGGACGAAGGGGTGCACGCGCCCTTAGGACAAATGACCTGAAAACATGACTTCAGAGGAAACATACCTTCGGAGCCTGGACCGGAGGTGACCTCGATACCCGGGGGTAATAAATGCCCGCGCTAGTCGCCAGAACGGCCTCGGGGAGGCCGAACGGCTCCGCAACGGTCAAGAAAGTTACCGTTACCTTGATCTGGGCCGGTTCGCCTTCGCTGGAGGCCCACCTGGCGGTGGTTTCGGCCCACGACGGTTGGAATTCTTACCGCGCCTATAAATAGGGACTTACCGCGTGCGGCTTCGACACACCTTCATTTGCTTTCTTCTCGTTGCCTTGCAACCTTCGCTCTGTTCTTCTTCTAGCTTCGCTCCAAGCCTCCTTCGCTAGTTTTAGCTCTTCGCGCCGAAGTCCCATCTACATGCCGAAGAAGGCGATGGCGAAGCCTCTTGCTTTGGGCTCGAGCTCGGGCTCCGCCCAGGTGCAGGCAGCGGTGGCTGCGGCGGCGAAGACTGCGCCCAGGCGGATGGGGCCGAGGGACCTTCGGACGCCCTCCGACAAGTTCGAGCAGACCCTGGAGATGAGGGCCTCGATCTCCACGGAGGAGTCGGTCCGGAGGGCCTGCGAAGGGAAGATTGCGGCGAAGATCCAACTTCGGGTCCCGGAGAAGTCGGAGGCTGAGCCGAGGCCTCGTGCTGACGAGGTGGTGGTGTTCGAGGCCTTTTTCGAAGCCGGCCTCGGACTGCCTGCAGTGGGGATGTTGAGTGAAGTCCTCAAGGCTTACAACCTCGAGCTCCCTCAGCTTTCGCCCAACGCCGTGGCGAGGTTAGCCGTCTTTGAGTGGGCCATGAGGGCCGAGGGCTGCGAGGGCCGCGCGGACGTCTTCGTCGCCCTCCACGACGCCAACTGCCAACCGAAGCCGCGGGAGGGGACGGACCGCGTCAAGAGGGCGCTGGCCTTCGGCAGCGCCAATTTCCAGCTCCAGAAGGAGTACCAAGACGCCTTCCCGGCGAGGGCCGTCAACAACAAGTGGTACTCGAGGTGGGACCAAGAGTGGTTCTATGCCTCCGTCGGTGCCAACTCCCCCCTTCGGAGTACCAACGCCCATATTTTGTACCGGCGCGAAGGGGTGGTGAAGACCAGCGAAGACATCCTTCGCTCGAGGATCTCGCTGCTCCGGAGAGTGGCGGCGAAGATGAGCATGAGGGACCTCGCGGAGGAGTTCATCACCCTCCGGCTCAGCCCCCTTGCGCGCTCCTGGCCGGAGGGGCTCTTCCAGGCTTCGGGCCGAGGTGAACTCAACGAGCTGGCCTTCGACCGCTTCTGTAAGGCTTCGCAGTTTCCTCGCATTTAATACTTCGTGGATTTTCACTTCTGACTCACACCTTTCGTGAAGCCGCCCTCGAAATGAGGACCCCGGAGGACGCCATCGCAGCGGCGGATCGAGTCGTCGGGACTCCGACCCCCGAGGAGCAGAACCAGCGCCTTGCCCTGGTGGGGTCTTGGGAGCGCTGGAACAGAGTGTGGACCGTGCTCGACCTCGGAGGTCTTCCTGCTCTGCCGGACTTCGCCCACTTGACCACCTCGTCGGCCGTAGCCAAGAGGAAGAGGGGGGACGAGGACGAGCCGGATGCCTCGGGGGAGGTTGCGGAGAAGCCCGCAGCTACACCGCCCTCCAAGAAGGCAGCGAAGCCCCTGGCGGCGAGGCCTTCGGCGGCGGAGGCTGACGCGCACACTCCGGCTGCTAAGGAGGCCACGGGTGCTCTGGCGGAACCGGCTTCGGGCGCGGAGGTGGATGAGCCAGCTTCGCAGCGAGGAAGCTGGAGGACGCACTTAGCCCCACCGTCCTTCCAAGAAATCTCTGACGAAGGTAAACCTTTTATGCAAGCTTTGCCCCAATATGCGGATTTTTGACTTGGCTCCTTGCAGAGGACGAGGACGATGCGAGGCCCGCTAAGTCGAAGCCGACAAGCGAGGGTGGATCGAAGTCTGCCGAGGCGAAGCCCACGGAAGCTTCGAGTAGCAGTGGCAGCAGCAGCGGCAGCGACTCGGAGTCCGAGAGTACTTCGTCCGACGACGAAGGCAGCGGAGGCCGTGAAGTCCCTCGAGGCGAAGAAGAAGTGGATGTGGTGGGCTTGAGCCCCGCCTCGCTGGAGCCCGTGGAGACGACTGTGGCCGTGATTCATCCTTTCAAGCCGAGGGGGGGCGTGACGGTGGCGGCGATCCGCGATTTCCGCGAGGCTTGCGCTTCTGCGGAAGAGGGGGATTTGGTGGCCCAGCTGAGCCACCGAGACCCCACGGACCTCTTCGTCAGTTCGAATGAAGTCCTCGTGCGGGTGAGTGAAGCCCTTTGCAGCTTCGAACTATACTTTGTCTCTTGGTTAGTACTTATGGTTTCTTCAATTTCTGCAGGCCCTCGCACTGAACGCGGCAGCTTCGACTGCTGCCGACATGCGGATGGAGCGCCTCGCAGAGGAGAAGGAGGCCCTTCGCCGCGAGGTCTCAGAGGAAGCTAGGAGACGGAGGCGGGCCGAGGCTTCGGCTGCTGAGGCGAGGGAAGCCTTGGCCTCGGAGACCACTCGGCTCCATGCGGAGCTCCAGGCTTCGAAGGATGCCGAGGCCCGACAGGCGAAGGAGAACGAAGAGCTCCGCCAGCGAGCTCGGGATCTTGAGAGCTTCGTCGTGGCTAATCTCGGCGAGGCCACTCAGAGTCTGACCGAGGTCCTTGAAAAAATAGGGACCGAGTGCCGGACTCCGGATTTTGGCGATCAGGACCCGATTGGGGACCGCGCCGACTTTTTGAAGACTGCAGCTTCGGTAGCGGACGAAGAGCTGACGGGCTTCGCTCTTATGGCCGGTCGCGTCGCGGGCCAAGGGGTGTTGCACCTGCTCCATGCCGCGGGGTGTGACCACCTTCGGGCTGCGACCTCCGTGACCCCAGTAGCCTTCGGGGGTCCGCACTTGGTGACGCCCCCGGCCGAAGTTCGCGGAGCCTGGCGGCGGCTGCAGGACCCCTGGAAGGAGCAAGGCTGCGAAGCAGTCCTCGACCTCCAGAAGGCCCTCCGACATCGCCGATCCAAAGCGCCTGCTGTGCCTGATCAGCCTTCGACTTCGGTACCTCCGCCTCCGAAGGTGTAGATCTCCTTAGGCCTTTTGTAATACTTAGCTGCAGGCTTGTAAAACTCTATCAGTTTATTAATATGAATGCGGGGGTTTTTTATACCTGCCTAGGCGCAGACTTCGAGCGCAGACCTCGAAGTCCTCGAGGACTCCGAGGAGCTTCAACAGTTGTGGGCAATCTTCGAAGTAGCTAGGTCCGAAGGCCCCCCTCGGTTTAACCTTCCGAGGTGGCCTAATGGCGAAGCCATCTCCGACATAGCTCAGGATTTATTAGCCGCTGTGAAGACGGAGTACCTTCAGGGTCCTTCGTCTTTTCCTTCGCGTACGGCCTTAGCAGGCGACGAAGCCCTAGACTTTTCTGCCTTCGATACAGCGCCGCCTGCTTCGCTAACTTGGAGCGACCTGCAAGGTGGAAGACGGAGCTTACGGGCTTCGGAGCCTGGACGGGCTAGTCGAGGGAGAGCGGGCTCCGACGAGGCGACGTCCAGCCGAGGTGGCCCTGGCCGAAGAAGGGGCAAACGAGGGTTGGGGCCTCGCACACGGTTCTTCTTAGGCTTAGATACAGATTATACGTAGTTTTGCTTCCGAAGTATGTTTGTAACACATTTCTCAACATACAATGAATAGAGTTTGTTATCTTTGCACACTTCGTCTGTATGCTTCGTGTTGTTTGGCTTCAAATGCTTTAGCTTGTTACGCTCGTACTGCGTACTACATTCGCACACCTCGCATACATGCTTCCCCCCTTTTGCTCGTGGCAGTTAGGGACTTAGCCGTTGCTGGTGCGGGCAAAAGAATAAACGATGCGAAGGGTGCGCCTTTTGGCGGCTTCGACGCATGAATTTTATTTAAGCGAAGGCCTCCTTTGGGCTCGAACGCTTTAGTTTGGTGCGAAGCAGGGCTTCGGTTTTAAATAAGGCGAAGGCCTCTTTTGGGCTTCGAACGCGCTAACTTGGTGCGAAGCAAGGCTTTGACACAACCAAGCCTAGCGAGGCATGCTTTGGCATGCTAGGATTTGGATGCTGTGCGTGAGTGGGGCTCTGAAACGCACTTAGATTATGGCGAAGTATGACTTCGAGACGCTTAGGCGTATTATACACGAGCACGCGAAGCCAGGCTTCGGAGCGTGTTTAGATAATGAAGCAAGGCTTCGGAACTTGGTCCTGTAATGAGAAGGATATTTGGTGTGGATTCACCGAACCTGTGATAGTGTGAGCCACCTTCGACTCTGAGCCACCTTCGACTCTGGGTCACCTTCGACCCTGGGATGCTTCGGGTGCGGAACCCGGAATCCCTGGGATGCTTCGGGCGCGGAGCCCGGATTCCCCAGACGCGTCGGGCCAGTGGCCTGGAGTCCTTTTAGCCCACTGCTACGGGCCCGGGGGCACTGTGTAGCCTTCGGAGGGGTACTCCGGAATTTATAAAGCGAAGCAAGGCTTCGGTTTTAAATAAGGCGAAGCATGGCTTCGGGTTTAAATAAGGCGAAGCATGGCTTCAGTTTTTAAGTAAGGCGAAGCATGGCTTCGGTTTTTGAACAAGGCGAAGCAAGGCTTCGGTTTTTGAATAAGGCGAAGCATGGCTTCGGTTTTTAAGTAAGATAGAGCGAAAAAATTGTATTCAAGGGCGAAGCAGGGCTTCGGCTTTAAGGCGAAGCAAGACTTCGAGCTTATGTTAATGTAACTGCAGATTGGTGCATCGGAGTAAGGCTTCGGGCGGTACTTACCTTGTATCCCTCGGGGCTTCGATGACCTTTGAAACGTGGAGCGGAGCCCCTTGCCGGAGAGTGGGCTCCGGTATGCGAAGGATGGAGGAAGGCGAAGGTGGCCTTCGATCTGCACCCGAAGCCCCTTGCCGGAGGGCGCGCGAAGCGAGAAAGCCTCGATGCTCCCCCCTCGGGCGCACTTCGGGTTGCAGGCAGTGGTAGAGAACTTAGCTTCTAGGACTAAGTTCCCCACGGACGGCGCCAACTGTTGGAACAATTGCGTTAGTTCCAGCAGGTTTTCCTGTAGTGGTGTACGATGTGGAGAATGAACCTCGATGGGTTCTCTCAGAGGGAGAAGGGGTTTATACTGGTTCGGGCCTCCCCTAGGGGATAATAGCCCTACGTCCAGTTTGTGGTGGATTTGGCATGGTATGCCTTAGTGTGGAGAAGAGAACTACAGGGTCTCATGGCCCCTTCGGCTGTGTCCCCGTTACAAGGGCTTGGCCCTGCTTTTATAGGCACGCAGGCCAGAGGAAAAGACTGGGATGCCCCCTATGAGCCCTAGGCTCATAGGGGCAGAGAGGGGAAAAGGAGCTAGCTACGGTACAAAAAGTGCCTGACAACTTTACAGCTTTACTGACGTGTCAGGCTGCGCCAGGCTTTGACCAGCTAAAAGATACACCAAAGGTGGAGGCTGGGGGGAAGGCTTCGGAGTGCACCCCGGAGGGGAGCTTCGAAGCACGCTCCGGAGGGCAGCCTCCGAACTGGACTCCGGAGGGCGGCCTCAGGACTTGGCTCTCGGAGGGTGGCCTCCGGACTGGACTCCGGAGGGCGGCCTCAGGACTGGACTCCGGAGGGCGGCCTCCGAACTTGGCTCTCGGAGGATGGCCTCCGGACTAGACTCCGGAGGGCGGCCTCCGGACTTGGCTCTCGGAGGATGGCCTCCGGACTGGACTCCGGAGGGCGGCCTCAGGACTGGACTCCTGAGGGCGGCCTCCGGACTTGGCTCTCGGAGGATGGCCTCCGGACTGGACTCCGGAGGGCGGCCTCAGGACTGGACTCCAGAGGGCGGCCTCCGAACTTGGCTCTCGGAGGGTGGCCTCCGGACTTGGCCCTCGGAGGGAGGCCTCCGGACTGGACTCCGGAGGGCGGCCTCAGGACTGGACTCCGGAGGGCGGCCTCCGAACTTGGCTCTCGGAGGGTGGCCTCCGGACTTGGCCCTCGGAGGGAGGCCTCCGGACTGGACTCCGGAGGGCGGCCTCCAGACTTGGCTCTGGAGGGCGGCCTCCGAACTTGGCTCCCGGAGGGTGGCCTCCGGCGCCCTGCGCCAGGGCCCGAATTGGGGGCTCCGGGCCGGACCTCCTGGTTTGAGGGCTCCGAAGCTACGGGCCCCGAAAGGCACCTTGGGACGTGGAAACAGCACTTAGAGAGAAAACAGGCTCCGACAGTACCTGGCTCTGGGCCGAAGGCTGTCGGAGGCTGACGTCATTTGGCCCCTGTTTAAGGGAAATATATTTCCCCAACAAATTCGTTTCCCCTGGCCGCCGCTATTCTTCTTCCACCACCGAAAATTTTCTCCGGGGGGATTTTTTTGTTTTTTCCCTGGGCGCACAACCTAGCGGCTGCAGTAGCGTAGCTGCAGGGTGTCAAGGAGCAGCGCAGCGCAGAACCTTGTTTGATCAGTAAGTAGTTTTCCTTCTCGTTTTGCGTGCACGTGCATTAAATTTCTAGGTAGATTTATTTGCAGCAAGATTTTTATTTCAGCAGTTTTTAGTATTTTTAGATTTCCGGTGATTGTGTTCAGTTTATTGATTTTATTCCTTGAAATATCACATAATATAGATACACTTTGTCTGTTTGATTAAATGCATGGATGATATTGAATTTATTATTATGAACTTGATTAAATGTCTGTGAATTGAACCTAAAGTTTGATATATGATTGGTTTTTTAATTTTTTTTAAACACTTTGTTGGCGTCTTTTCGTTTAGCATTCTGGTTGTTTTTAGGCTAGATTATTATCACTGTTCTTGATTTGTTTATACCCGCTGGTTTTCTGTTGAGGTGCATTGGGTGTGGGGAAAAGGGCTTTTAATCGAAAGAAATTTTTTTAGGTGCCCATTCACCCCCCTCTGGTCGCTACTTTCGGTCCTACACAAGTACTCTAGAGAGGAAGACCCTGGGGAATTCTCCAGCTCTTATGCTCTAGCAATTGAAGCCAGCGGAGGGGTTCGAGACACAATGGCGAAGTGTTTCCTCCTTGCGCTCGAAGGTGTTGCTCTGCGTTGGTTCTAGTCTTTGAAACCAGGATCGATTAAATCCTAGGAGCAATTGAGAAAGAAGTTTGTGAGTAATTTCCAAGGGACCTTCGAGCCCCCTATGTCTACAGGAAGTCTTTTTCAGGTGAAGCAGCAAGCTGGAAAAGACTTCCTGTAGACAAGCTTCATCGGAAGCATATTTCTTCGATAGCGCAACTGATGACCTACTTCGAGCAATATGCCAAGTTCGAAGAAGGATGGCTTCGAAGAACTACTTCGTCCTCATTGACTTTCCTTCAAGAAGTCAAGATTGAGCCAAAGTCCTCAAGTTCTTCACAAGTATCCCTCTTCGAGAATAATCACAATGATAGTCGAAGAGGGCGAAAGCATTATCGCTCCGAGGTCTTAAACATTAACCCTTCAGCTTCAAATTTGCCTCCTAATTATCCGCATGCTCAAGGAAGCAAGGTCAACGGTGGGAGGCCGCCAGGGAAGCTGGTTGGCTGAGGTCAGGCCTTCTTCTGCTGTGTACATGGTGAAAACCAAAGCCATGCCACCGACGCATGTAAGTCCATATTAGCTCTGCGGAGCGAATATCTCGAGAGGAGCTCTGGTCAAGGCACTACGGACCGGGCCCCTCCCACGACACGTCCGAAGCCAGTGCAAACTATCAGACGTGTGGACAACTTTGAAGCCCCAAGGCAGCCTTCTGTGGCCAGTGTTATCCCACCTCCGAAACAAGAGGAGAATCAAGACCACGGAAAATGGGTAGTCCTCCCCATATCCGAAGGAGGGACCCTGGGTGGCATGTCAAAGCGTCAGCGGAGAAAATATGTCCGTGAGGTAGGGCATATTGGGAACTCCTCGTCAGCTGCTGAAATGCCCGAGTGGTCTCACGTGCCCATATCCTTCTCCGCGGCTGATGCAGCTGGTATTAAATTCCCTCATGTGGACCCTCTTGTTATTATGACTGACATTGCAAGAACAAAGGTCCGGAGAGTGTTGGTTGATGGAGGAAGCTCCGCAGACATTATCTTCATCTAGGTGTTCGATCAATTGTGCATCCTGCGGAGGAATTTACTTCTAGCAACTCGTCCGCTTCAAGGCTTCGCAGGTCCTCCTCTCGATGCCCTCGGCCAAATAGGCCTCGAGGTCGCCTTCGGAGAGAGGCTCCTAGCTAGATCGGAGAAGGTGATTTTTGACGTCGTCGACGCCCCTTACGCTTATAATGTTCTCTTTGGAAGGGGAATGCTAAATCAATTCGAAACTGTGGCGCATCACAATTATTTATGCTTGAAAATGCCTACAAAAGGAGAAGTTCTTGCCATCCACAGCAACCAAGCTACAGCGTGGAGGGTGGAGTATGGCCATGGTCCACCTCTTGATCCTAGGCAGATAAATAATGTACAGGATCATTCAGAGGACACATCCGCATCAATTGACCTCTCGAAGATATACTCCCTCAAGCCAAGCCTCGAAGGTGAAATTATAACGAAGATCATTGTCAAGAACAGCAAAGACTATCCCATCCAGTTTGGCAAGGAACTTCCTCTAGAAGAAGTAATTATAGAAAATCTAGATGTCTTTGTCTGGTCTGACGAAGATATTCCTGGAGTCGACCGAAGCATAATCAAGCACAACCTACTCGTCAACCCAAGTGTTTGACATGTTCGCCAGGGGCTCCGCAAATTGTCGACAGAAAGGGCGGACAATGCCAAAACGGAGGTGGAGAAGTTATTAAAGGTCGGGATCATTAGAGAGGTGGCCCACACATAGTGGTTAGCTAACCCCGTCTTTGTCAAGAAAAAGGCATCTAGCTAGTGGTGCATGTGTATTGACTTCACATCTTTGAATAAAGCATGCCCACGTGACCCCTACCCCATGCCCCGCATTGATCAACTCATCGACTCCACTGCTGGCTTCGAGCTTTTAAGCTTCCTCAACGCGTACTCCGGATATCATCAAATATGGTTAAAATGTGAAGACGAAGCCAAGACAAGCTTTATAACTCCTTCGGGAGTCTTTGTTATGTCAGAATGCCCTTCGGCTTAAGAAATGCTAGGGCGACTTTTTCAAGATTAATTGCTAAGGCTCTAGGTCACTAGATAGGTCACAATGTTGAGACCTATATGGATGACATTGTAATAAAGAGTGCTTTTAAAGCACCAACACAGTCTAGACTTAGTAGAAACCTTTGAGAGCCTCTGAGCATGTGGATTCGCCACAACCCCGAAAACTGTATCTTCAGGGCTAAAGATGGAAAATTGTTAGCCCAACGTAGATAAGTGCATTGAAAAAGATGGCTCCGCCGAAAAATTTGAAGCAAGTCTAGAAGCTCATCGGACGTCTCGCGGCCCTTAGCAGATTTTTGGCAAGGTCCGTAGAGTGGAGCCTCCCAATATTCAAAGCTTTAAAAGGGTCCGAAGATTTTGCCTAGACACTGGAGTGCCAGAAGAGCTTCGATGAAATCAAGGACTATCTCGCTAATCTTGCAACACTCACTATGCCCCTCGCAGATGAAACTCTTTTTCTCTATCTTGCAGCCGTAGGCTCCGCTGTCAGTGCAGTCCTTGTCCGAGAGGTGGATTTCAATGTGAAGTTGGTACAGAATCCGATATACTTTGTATCAAAAGCTTTATCCAGAGCCAAAACTCGATACTCCGAGCTCGAGAAATTTACCTATGCCCTGGTAATGGCTTCGAGGAAGTTGCGACATTATTTTTTGGCGCATAATATAATTGTACCAACTTCTTACCCTCTGGAGGATATGCTACGAAGCAAGGATTCTACCGGGAGAATTGGAAAATGGATTATCGAACTAGCCCCCTTTGGTATTTCTTTCGTAGAAAGAACATCCATCAAGTCACAGGTGGTGGGTTATTTTGTAGAAGAGTGGACTCCATCTGCATAATGGGCTCCGGAAGAATCAAATGAAGGTATATGGACCATATACTCTGACGGAGCTTTTCAAGCATCCGGAGCAGGCGCCGGAGCAGTCATAATTTTGCCTTCAGGGCAAAAAGCAATGTACTCCACAAGGCTCAACTTTAAGTACACCAATAATATTGCGGAGTACGAAGGAATCCGATTGGGGCTTTGCAAGGCGTGCACTTGGTGCTACAAGAGTTGTTATAAAAACAGACTCCCAGATTATAGGAGGGCACGTAGATAAAAGCTTTAATGTTTGGCATCCGCAACTTGATAAATATTTGGAAGAAATCCGTAAGACCGAAGCAGCATTTAAAGGGATTTCTGTCCGGAGCATCCCACGAGCCGATAACTTGCAAGCAGATATTTTGGCAAAAGCTATAGTCAGAGCCCTAGACATCCTGGAAGGGGATTTTTATGAAGAGCTTGCCTCCCCTTCGGTGCCACAACTCCCTCCTACTAAGGTACTCTGCATACCAAGCACCGATTGGTGGAGCCCAATTATGGATTTATTGCAAGATGAAGCCAATTTGTCCGAAGGCCCAAAGCTATCAAGATTACAATTAAGGGTCCGGAACTATCATATTATCAATGGTATCTTATACAAGGCCGTAGTCTATTCTCCCTTGCTCTGATGTATTTCCCAAGCCGAAGGCCAAGACATACTGTGAGAAATTCATGAAGGCATATGTGGTAACCATCTTGCCCCTCGGGCTTTAGCAGGCAAAACACTTCGCCAGGGGCTCTATTGGCATACAATAGTAGCTGATGCGGATGCTTTAGTCCGCACTTGCCAGGGTTGTAATAGATGGGAAGGCGAATTCATCGTCCACCAACACCTCTTCAAGTTATCACTCTGGTGTGGCCAATGGCCCGGTGGGGGATGGATCTTATTTGCCCCTTCCCAATGGCATAGGGCAGCCTAAAATTTGCAGTGGTAGAGATTGAGTATTTTTCTAAGTGGGTCGAAGCCAAACCCCTCACCGCTATCACTTCCAAGAATGTGCAAAAAAATTTCTGGCAAAATATTATTTGCAGATTCAGAGTGCCTAGGCAGCTGACAATTGACAATGGCACTCAGTTCGATGTCGAACCTTTTAGAGAGTTCTACGAAGGTCTTGGTATTCAAATGTGCTTTGCAGTTGTCCGTCATCCCCAATCCAATGGAGCCGTCGAACGAGCTAATGGTAATATCTTGTCAGGCTCGAATCAAAGAATAGTAGGATTAGTGAAGGGGCTATGGACCGAAGAACTTC
Source organism: Zizania palustris (assembly GCA_019279435.1). NCBI lineage: Eukaryota > Viridiplantae > Streptophyta > Magnoliopsida > Poales > Poaceae > Zizania > Zizania palustris. Next base: position 1,833,373 of record JAAALK010000082.1, read on the forward strand.
CGAAGATTTTGTGGTCCATTCGGATCACTCAGGCAAGGTCCATAGGATTCACCCGTTTCCAGTTACTATTCAGAGATGAAACCATGACGCCGACAGAGCTCAAAGGAGGATCCCTCCGCACCATCGAACCTAAATTGGACAATGAAAGACAAACTTCGCTAGACTTAACCGAAGAAACAAGGCTTCGAGTTGTTGCTAACCTAACAAATATCAACATCAAACGAAGACTTGGTACGACCCGAACATAAAGCTTAACGAAGGTGAGGAATTGACGCATGCATGGCATGCGGAGCACCATAAATGATACTTCACTTAGGGGCTCCTTTTAATAATTTGTAAACACATTTCTAAATGAATAAAGCTTATGGTTCGAATAATGCATGCTTCTCAACATGATTCCTACCCCTAGTGGATGCACTAGGGGGCGGAGCTGATTTGCGGAGGTAAGTATTATTCATTCGAACCCAATCAACGGACTTCGAGCCACCGGCTCGAAGCATCCATCAAGGTGGGAAAGTACCATGAAAAATGTATTCCAAGCAACCAGCTTGAAAGCATCCGTAAAAAGAGTCCAAGAAGACCAAATTATACGGATTCCAAGCCATCGGCTTGAAAGCATCCGTAAAAAGAGTCGGAGGAGACCATGAAAAATGGATTCCGAGCTGCTAGCTTGAAAGCATCCATAAAAAGAGTCCAAGGAGACCAAATTATATGGATTCCGAGCCATCGACATGAAAGCATCCGGAAAAGAGTCTGAAGTGACTAGAATTATCAGATTCCAATATATCTGAAAAAGAGTACTAAGCTACCATTTACGGACTCCGGACCTATAGTTTCGAAGTGACCTACGAGGTCCATAACGACCATCTACTCGAATTTCGAACAATTGGTTCGAAATTCTTATTAAATACAATAAGGAGCTCTAAGCCTCCAAAAACAAAAACTATTGAAATTGTACTCTTAGCAGGCATTACAATCATTGTGTGTAACCATCTTCGCTTGAAAATCGAAGGTGCTCACCCTCAAAGAGGGGCTAGGAGGTAAAGAGACAATTTCGAAAAAATTAAGTTTATATTACTCAATCAATTAGATTATACTATGAAAAATCAGTGTCTAAGCCAAGAAGAAAGTGAATACCCCTTCGGTCCCAAAGACTAGATTCGGAGTTAGCTTGGCTTCGAAGGCGACTTGTCCGTGAGCCTGGAGTCTTGAGAACCTTGTGTTTAATTTGCTTCCCCTTCTTCGAAGCCCTAAAGTCTCTTTGTTCTTATTGAAGCTTGGCCTAGGTCCGAAGTCATTCGGGGCTAGTCCTCGCTTGATCTTCGCCAGACCACTCCTCTTCGGACCAGTCAACGTGCTCCGAAGATGAAGATGCTAAATTTAGAACCTCTTTTTCCCCTTATCCTCCTTAATATAAGCTAATACTTCTTTACAAATATCGGGTATAACCTCTCCATGGCTCCCTCGAGGAATTGAAAATCGAGGACGCCTATGAGGCCTTAAGGCTTCGAAGGTAGCCCACTATTTATGGATCTCTTCGTTAACTTCTAATACTTCGAGTTCATCATCCAAAAAAGGTAAGAAATCCTAAAAACATTTCCAAATAAGTCTTTTTCATTCAAAAGAAAGACAGAAACACAATTTTTTACATAACGGAACTCTAAGGAGAGCTATACCTTCAGGTCCAAAGGAGGCTTGCTGATTGAAGGCAGCGTCCGTGCTTTCTTTTGATGGTGGCCTTCATCAATCCATGCCTTCACCGTTGTCCGACCTTCAGCTCACCAGGATGGCTAAAAAGCTTCCAGAGCTGCAACCACGTCGGGCGAAGGGGTCAATAGCTGGTCACCGCCAAAGCTGACGAGGAATACTTCGGGGTCCAGCAAAACAGAAATCCCAATGTCCTCGAAGTGGCGAAGTACTCCGAGAGCGGCTACTTGTCCGGAGATCTCTCCGTACCGAGTACCCGAAGTCTTCATCGTCTTTGCCGCTACTTGTATCATCTTCAATTTCTGCATCAAGGTATCGTTGGTCGACGACGAGGAGGCGCAGGAAGTCCCAAAATATTATAGGACCACCCGAAGGACGTCCATGGTCTCGGAGGCCACGCTATCACACCTTGTTTTCTCCACGATCAAGGCCTCAGTCAAGAGCTTCATGTCACAGATCCAAGTGGAGAGCTTGGCTGTCTTTGTCATAAGAACAGTCTTCTGCCCAAGCAATTTCCTTGCGTCATCAGCCAAGTGTTGTCGCTCTACCCAAAGCCTTACAACCTTAGCTCCGGAGGCTGCTTGCTCCTCTCGAAGACTTTTGACTTTGGTTCGGAGCACCACATGCTCGGCCGCAAGCTCCTTCTTCGCAGCCTCTAGCTTCGCTTTTGTGCTCCGCTCTGCGTGAGCCATCTCCTCCAAGCTCGAAGCCCGGTTCTCGGAGTCAGTAAGGCTCTCTTAGAGAGTTGTCACATTCTCTTTGAGTCAGTTACACTCGTGCTCATTGGAAACAGCAGCTGCACGAGCTAAAACAACATGTTGACAAAGGAAAACAAGAGCAATGTGAGTATGTTATATATATACTTTAAATGAAACTAACTTTTGCAGGTGCTTCGTACCTGGTAAGGTGCCCATTCAAGGGCGGTGTCGAGCTCTGACCCTTCGGCCTCACCTATGATGGAGATCAATTCGGTATCCCCAACTTCTCGACTAGCTCGAGCCAGACGCTCTAGCAAAGTTCGAAGCCCTGTCCTCCTTTCAAGAAAGGGGGCCAAGAGGGGGAGCCTCGTCAAGGCGCTCTGATCATCTTCGTTGGGAGAAGGGCCTGAGCGCAGTGAAGTGTCTTCCAAGGCTTCTGTCAATTCGCCTCCATCAGTCGACTCCGACGGAGTCCACCCCACAGTAGGAGTAGGCATTGGCCAAGATTTGCCTTAGACCTTTCTAGGGCTCGGCGCCTGCTTTGGAGCCACCTCCGGTGCTAGAACTGTCTCCTGCGCCAAAGTCGACAACGACACCAAAGCTACCTCAGGCACCGGGACCACCTCCGTAGCAGGGACCACCTCCGCTGGAGCTGATTCTATTAAATCCAAGGTATATTCTATTCTTTAAATGATGCGGGTAAAAGAAAGAGAAAGAAACTTAAGTCGAGGCTTACCTCCGGCACCTTGTTGTCGGGTGAGCACTGGACTTCTCGGAGGCTCAAACATTTAGCCAAAGTCTTCTTCGGACTCCAGAGATCGAACCGTAGTAACAGTTGTTGGAGTTTCTTCGGCCACAACAACAATCACATCGTTTGGAGCCGAGACCTCTGCATCAAGGGTCTGAACCCGTACGGTCTCCACTCCGCCTTGATCCAAAATAGGGACGTCTGTCTGTCTAGATGGAGTGACTTCAGCATCTATCTACCCAGGACTGCCCTCAACTGTTGGCACCACCTCCGCGCCATCCTGGACGAGGGTCTCAGTTCCCATCCGAGACTCTTCATTGTCCCCCACGAGAAGAGCTTCGAACTCCTCCGCCATCTGCATGTCCGTGTCGTCTTCCTCTTCGGATTGCTCCGGCGATGAGACATGCGATTTTGAAGGAGTAAGCGCCTTTGGTTTGTGGGCCACCTTCTTCACAGGTGTCTTCACCGGGCCCGAAGACCCGATCTCAGCCTTCCTCTTCCTCGGAGCTTGGTCCGTTGTGGACCAGTCTGGAAGGGTCGGGGGCTCAACTCCGAGTACACTCCATACTCGGTTGAACCGCTCCCAAGTCCCTACCAGCTTCACCCTCTGCTCCTTTTCTACGAGCGTAGGGGCTCCGAGGACATTCTCTGCAGCCCAGACAATTTTTTCTGGTGTCCAAGTCATGTGTGGGGTTGAAAGATAAGATATCATCCGATTAATTTATTGAAATTAGATCAATATTTGTGTATGGAACACCTTGATGCAAGATATGCAGAAAGCCTACCTGCGGAGTTCAAAGGAATTTCCTTAAGTCTCCCCTCCAGGTTCTCTTCGAAGTTAATTGGCCAGGAGGCCATCAACGGAGGAATCCGGAGGCCTACGAATTCCTCCGCCAAGTCACGCATGCTCATGCGATGACTCACGGAGTGCAGCAGTCCAAGATGGACCTAAAGTTGGCTCGGATTAGGATGGATCTCCGCCTCCCGTCGGTACAAGATCTCTTCTAAGGGCCCCGCCAAGGAATAGGTCGACCCCACCTCCGCCTAGAACCAACGGAGGATCCATTCGGAGTACCACCTATCGTTAATGGCCTTCACTGGGAATTGGTCTTGGAACTCGTCGCGTAGTTGGAAATTTATACTTCCGAAGGCAACCACCATCTTCTCCCCTCTAAGTCCGGTGAAAGTGCTGGGCTGACACGAAGCCTTGTGGAGAGCAGCAAAGATTTCTGCCCTCCCTGCACACCCTTCGGTCTGCATGGCCCACTCAAAGATGGCCAAGCGAGCGATTGCGTTGGGAGAAAGATGGGGGAGCTTAATATAGAACAAGTCCAATACCTCTGATAAGAAGTCCACCACCGGGAGCCCTAGTTTAGCATCGAAAAAGGCTTCAAACACTACGACCTCTCCCGCCTGTGGCACTGGAATCACCTCCTTCCCGAGAAGACGCACCTTCTTTTCAGGCCACATCCTCCCAGCGACCGCTGCAGCGATCATTTTCTTCGAACAAGACGACACCCCCAAGATATACGACTGGTCCGTATATGTGGCAGACACCGGGCGGAGATCGTGAGGACCTATAGGACGGGGATTCTCTAAAGGCCCCGCCGCCGCAGCCGCCGCCATCTCCTACTGTCGAGCCAAAGTCGAAGCAGGTATAAGAGCTTTGTTGCTGGTCTTCGCCATCGGAGAAAGCAAGTGAACTAGAAGTGTGCGATCAGGAAGAAGAAAAGAAGTATGCAAAAGCAGTCAGTAAAGTGTCTAAAAATCACTTTTACTCTTCCTTTTATAGAACTTGGAATTCCTTGTACTGTATGTTACAGAGCAACGATTGGGTTGCTCTGTTTTAGTTTCGACGCCATTATAACATGCAGGATCATCTCATGATGAGTTGCAACCATCGGAGATCGTGCGACCATTATCCTTCTCAGAGAGTAACGGTTCTAATTTGAGTCTAATGGCTCTGAAGACTAACGGCTATTTTGGCTCTCTACTGTACTCGGAGCTCTCTACAGTGAAGGCCTCCGGCAAGACTTTTGCATGATGAAGCCTCCCGGAGCCTCTTTACCCGAAGGGGTACTACCAGCGGGGACAGAAGAATTATCTTCTCACTGATTAGATTAGTCTTTTACCCTTTTGACCCTACGAAGAGTATTAAACAGTATCTTCTAAGTCGGTTGTAGTCCTCATAAACAAACACTTCGTTTGTTAATCTTTCAAGTTCTCCAAACTTGTTAGCGTAATCTTTTTACGCCAACAGTACTGAAAACCACCTCTAGTTGTATGACTCATCGGTCCACATACATCAGTATGTACAATAGCCAATAACTCATTCACCCTCTCACTTTGACCAGTGAAAGGCATATTTGTCATTTTTCCAGGTAAACAAGACTCACATTTGTCATATGATTCAAAATAAAATAACTCCAAAAGTACATCTCTATGGAGCTTCTGCATGCGCTTCTCATTTATATGACCCAAACGACAATGCGAGACATAGGTAGGATTCAAATCATTGAGTCATCATTTCTCTGTATTAATGTTATAAACATGTGTCTCCTCAATATTGAGAATGTATAAGTCATTCACCAATGCACAAATACCATAGAGCATACCATTCAAGAATATCGAACAACACTTGATCTTTATCATGAACTCATAACCTTGTGTCTCTAAACATGAAGAAGAGATAATGTTTCTGCCCAATGCTGGAATGTAATAACAATTATTCAATTCCAGAACTAATCCTAAGGGTAGCGACAAATAAAGAACGTCGACGGCCAACGTTGTAACTTTTGAACCATTGCCGACACGGTTATCTAGTTCGCCTTTTGCACACTTTCTTGCCTACTTAGTCCTTAAAACGATTTGCATGTATGAATCATCGCCTGGTATCAAATACCCATGAATCATTTGGATGAGTAGTAAGATTAATTTCAATAACATTTATACTTATAGAAGAGGAAGTCCTACTTCCATTCTCCTAGATTTCTTTCAAGTATCATTTATTATTCCTGAACCATTGACCAGTTTTGCATGCAAATAAGGACATTAAGCTACCATACCTCTTAATCCGAGCTTGGTTCTCAAACATACCTTGGAGTCTCACAATCATATTATGGACATCCATGTTCTCATCATGATTCTAAATCTTAGAGGACATATCAGCAGACATGAAGTAACTAACATCAAGTGATTCATTTGAGTGCTTCTCATAAGCTCTCTAATCAACTGTAGTTGTACTATTATCTAGTTTATCCTGATGGGGTTCCTCTATAACATTTTCCTTTTCCTTTCATTTAAGAACACTTCTCAAGTTTCTATAACAGTCAATTAAGATTGTTCCAGAAAGGATCGATCATAAAATAATGACTAAGTTGTTCTTAATAGTTGGTGCCATGATCTAATAAATTAAATGCAAGGTTCATTACTATTCTATGTTTATCTTCTATCCAATAAAAGATGTAGCACTATCAAAATAAGCCACTTTCCCTCTTATGACTACTAGAGTGACAATATCCATATTCAACTAACTCCTAGTGAGCTTTGGCATCACTTCTAGAAGCTAACTGGCATTGGTAAGAAACATTTTGCTAATCACATCATATGTGACTCTTGTTCCTTGGAGTAGCATCCAATGCTCGATGTCCAACTCCATGCCCCAAAGCCCAAAACTATTTTGATAGCTTTGTTAAGCAAACCAATATTATGAGTATGGTAGTCTGACTTCCACCCTAACTAGTCAAGATAAAAGATAGCACCCTTCTTTAACATACCCACTATCGATGATCTGGATCCTTGTTAGGTGTAGCTATTGAAATGAACATCAATACTTAATTTTTTGAGGGAAAACTATTCTAGTAAGGTGATGTTCCCTAGAGTGCACGAAACATGAAGAATAGTATGACAGGAATATAAGTAAGCATCACAAGCAACACATTGCATGTGATATAGTATGTCCCTTTCACATGACGATCTCCATCTCCATGGCTCCCATCATTTGTGTGTGCCTCTGACCTCCGTGAAACTGTACTAGCCTATTACAAATAATAGCACCTATACTAGTTACATGAGTTGAAGCATTACAGGTCGACACGCAGGTCATACAACCATTGAACAATCTTGGGCTATAAATAATCATGACATGCAAGCCATATCAATTACATGCAATGCATCTCATACATATTCAACAAGGCCATAATAGTCACATCATTCTGTGCAAAACAAAGTTACGCAAAGAATCTACAAGTGACCGGTATTTGGATCTAAAACTTTTAGCTCAATAGGCTTTGAATTTCCAGTTTTTGGTGCATCGAAACTTCTGATCTGGAATCGATACTTTCGATCTACCCTCTCTGTCTCAAATTTTATCGGCATCAGAACTTCCAATCAACTATCAAAACTTTCGATCCACCCTGTTTATCTTGGATTTTATTAGGGATCAGAACTTCTGGTCGGATATAGGAACTTTTGATCCCCCGTAACATCCGATAGTTAGGGTTTTCAAAATTCGACGAACAAAAAACAGATCTAATATATTTTCCATCAAGTATCTCCATACGTGATCGATTCAGATCGAACACTGTGCACATAGGCTCTGATACCACTATTGGGACAAGGGGAAGCTACGCTAGCCGGAAATTTCAAAAATTTCACCCCCAAACCCTAGAGCCATGCACGTGATGAATCTTGAATTGTTTCCTTCTAACGCGAGACACGCTATTGCAGTGGAAGAAGACATTGGGGAAGCGCATCCTCACTTATCCTCTTCTTGCTCTGCTTGTTCCTCGGTGATCCAATCGACGAAGTTCGGTGATGTCCATTTGAGGAAGCCCACGAGCGCTGCTATTTGAGCAGCGCCTCTATGGAGTCTAAACATACAATGATGAGATTGATCTGACGCTGGCTTGCTAGCACCGATTGTGAGAACCGGGATAAATCTCAATCTCAACTATTGAGATCAAGAAGGAAGAGGAGCGGTTCTTTGAGGCTAGTGTTTAGATCTAATCTAAATTGTAATCGATCTTATGTCCATGACCTCCTTCTCGTCCCTTTATATAGAGCTAGGACCCTAGGCCTAAATCCACATTAAGGTCCAACAGATCCAATCTATTTTGTTTGCCTCGAAACATCCGATCTTGAATTGGAACTTCCGATCTGGACTCTCGGTCTGTATCCTAGAAATTATTAGAACTTCTGATAACCCTATCGGAACTTTCGGTTTGAACTCTCTGTCT